>MU183198.1:0-42957 GCA_016904865.1 Pissodes strobi
TCCGACCCGGACCGCTCGGCCGCCGGTATTTGGCCACTTGGCAAATCCAAACGATGACGTTTAATCAATATGTCCGTCCACCCTGGGTCGACGCTGATCATTTGAGGGATAAAAATTGCTTAGAAAATGTTGGGCTTTGTATTTTGAAACTTCAATTACTTCTCCTTTTACTCCTACTGTCCTTTCTAGCGTGTCAAAGGTCCATTTTTGAACATACTTTTCTTCCCGTCGCGTCGTGGGTAGGTAGAACTCCATTTCATTGCTGTCTATTACAGTGCCGTCTCGAGCTAATATCAATAGGGGAAAAGGGAAGTGACTTGATTTTTACCAAATTGTTCAACATATTTTCCTTATTTTCAGAGGCGGCTCGTGGGAAAGGGGGGGATGAAAGTTATCATTATTTATCCTACTTCCTCTTTTATTGTTTTTATGCATACATATATGTATGTACAATGTATATCCTGTAGACCTATATAAAGCCTTACGCTTTTTCATAATCATAATCCACAAACTAAATAAATGGAAATTTATGTTTCTATATTTAAGTATTTTATTAATTCGTCGCTTTCATGGTTTCACGTTGTAATGAATACCTACGTCTTTCCTTTTTCTATTAAAAAAGATGTGATAAATATTAAATAATATTTTAATGTTAACCAAATATTTTCACTAAGTTTAGGGGTTATTCTTAAACGAGGCCATGATATCAACAAGAAATTTAGTTCAGCTCCAAGTTTATACACGAAATAAACTCGAGCATTGAGGGCATAAAGGCGGAGCGGGTGGAAAACGAGAGGCGACTTTGTGCCCCCAAAGGAGTAACTTCGTCGGAGGCGGTTAATGGCCACACTGCATTAAGCGAATAACTTCGCTCCGTGTCCCGAAACTCTCAACTTCGGACGGTTATTCGGCGAAGAGGAGAGAATTAGAGAGGCATCATCTGAACAAATAAATTGTATTTAATAAATGTTTATGTTTGTAATGTATATTTAGATGGTTTAATTTTATAATATTTAAAATAATTGGATTTGAACGGAATATTGTGAACTAATAAAATGCATAAGCTACTAAATAAATATCACCCTGTCCTAAGTTTAAACTTGAACTTATATTATATAAACATTAAAGACAAATTATAAACAACGTGAGCAGTCAACGGAATCGATTATGAACCTTAAACATGCAACGATCAGCACTTTTTATCATATAAAAACGCTAGCGAACTATCAGTTCGGGGGACTTTGTGTCTCACCTAAAGCAGCTCCTGGGCTTGATCACATGGTCACTTTCATGTTCTAATCTATCCTTTTCTCCTCACCCTAACCCGAGCTTGGCTTGATCACATGGTCGCGAATTCCGGGGTTTCATATCCTCAATATTAAAAGTCGAATCTATGAGAAATTTGTCAAAGTTCTGAGAAAGATAATTTTCTAAGTAAAATCTGTCAAGTAGTTAAAAGTGCAGTGTAAACTTTGAGTGAACTTAGTATCAAACCAACCTTAAATGAAACACAACATAAACTCTTAAGAAAAACTATACTTATAAAACAGTGACTAAAGACCTATAAACAATTCAAAAAATATGCCTCAATCGAAAGAGCATGCGCACCTTAGTAATCGGGTATAATATAATCTTATTAAGTTTCTGACCACTAGACATTGTTAATGTTTTCTCATTGAGTCTTTGACCAATACTATTATCTATTAATATATTATCTTTAATTCGCGTTCAGCGTTGTTCAAGTTCACACAAATCTTTGGAAATTAAATACGACTGTAATAAATTCTAAACCAATTAACCCAAATAGTGAATATTAGAAATATATTTTATGATATTTCTCAATAATTCATATCTTATGGCATCCCGCACAGGCGAAAAATTGATAAAAGTCGGACAAAACCTACAGGTTATTAATTATTGTTAATGAAATATTAACTTTAGACTATATTTTGATGAAAATTAATATTTTAAGACTAATTAAACTAAACCACCGCTCTATTACCAATCTAAAATTAATAATTATTATGATGATAAAAATAATATATAATGGAGACGCCACTGGCATCTCGATTACCTCCAGAAAAAATAAAATTAATTGCATGTAAGCTGGTTAGCACCCTTAATATCAATCATACATTTTTGCTACTACCTATCTGTAATTCTGAAACGCACTTTAGATAGTTTGGAACAGGCCAAGTAAAAGGCCTCCTAGCAAGAGTCACAAATCATTTTAAATTTAGCATCATCCGCCGTCAAAACTTTAGGGCACTTTGCAAAGGACATTATTATTTATTGTGTGACCCCTGTAAACACAAAGCAGCGAAAAATATAACTTATTTACTTTTAAACACTGATAGACACTGCCTTTTTACAATTAAGTCAGGATGAATCATGAAATAATGATAGACCCAAGCAGCAACGTTTACTAAGAGGGCCAATACAGCGGGCCCTGACATCAGTATGGCAGGATCGACCATTCCTTCATCCTCGTCAATCGGGCTGCTGGGTGTCTCGATCAACAGCAATTTGTCATGGCATGACCATGTTGCTAACATCGCAAAATCAGCCTCCCAGAAGCTTGGTGCGCTGTTTCGCAACAAAAAACTCTATACACCGCAGCAATTGCTCTTGCTGTACAAAGCGCAAATAAGACCGTGCTTAGAATATTGCTCACATATCTGGGGTGCCGCACCAAAGCATACCCTAAAGCTGCTGGATTCCATTCAGAAGAGGGCTGTGCGTCTCGTCGGCGATCCGGAGTTGACCCGGAATCTGGATAGTCTGGAACATCGCAGACATGTGGCCGAGATGTCTCTGTTTTACAGATACTTTCACGGCAGATGTTCCCAGGATTTGGCCCGCATAATCCCGCCCCTGGCAACTCCTGTCAGGCAGTCCCGACAAACGGCAGGAGCGCACCAGTTCGTCGTACAACTAGAAACACCTAGAACATCGCTTTACCAGAACTCCTTTGTCTGGCGCACTGCATCACTGTGGAACTCACTTCCAGGACATCTGTTTCCCACTAGTTACAACCTACAAATATTCAAGAACCGTGTCAATCAACATCTTCGCACACACACCGCTCGTCGAGCGCCATAGGATCTACCTTTAGTGTGTGTGCCACTGCCATAAAAAAAAAATAAAAAAAAAAATAAACTCATACCCACAAAATAGTACCAAACAAAATATTGGATATTAGCAACAACACTCTAGTATGTTTTATTGCGTCCACATAAATCTTTTAATCTGGCTAAGCATATTATATAGTACTCTTGAATTTCTACCTACACACCACACCTTCCTTACATCATAAAGTCCAATTCGTTACTCTCCTTTTGCCGATTCAAATGTGTGCTGCAAGTTCACCTGCGTTTTTTTTTATTTTACACCTTTGCCCCAGAAAACCTTATTGGCATGTGTTTATTGGTAAATTCCTTATTAATCTGTTATGTGAATTTTTGAATTTACGTGTAGGAGTCACTATCTACTACCATTGTATAGCACCGAAGGAAATCTAAGCCCGATAGTCTGCAATATAAACTCCAGTTTAATGATTGAAAATTGTAAATCTAAACTCGAGAGAATTTATCTTTTATTTTTCTGAATTTTAATTATTTTAAGACACTGACGGGATGGAAATTCATTCTGCAACCTTTGATATTTCCATGATTGTTACTGATATTCTTACCAACTTTTGCTAACACACATCCATCAATAAGGTTGCTAGGCTTATTTAAATTTAAGCTCGCAAAGAATTTATCCTTTATTTTCCTGAATTTTTTTTTTTTGAGACACCCTAACCGGATGGAAATACATTCTGCCACCTTTAGTATACTTTCATGATTGTTCCTGATATTTCTACCAATTTTTGTTACCGCATATCTATCAACAAGATTGTCTGTTTTTCTGAATTTATTCTTTTTTAGACACCCTGACGAGATGGAAATACATTCTGCCACCTTTAGTAACTCAACTAAACTAAAGGGAGAAAGTTTTGAAGTACTATATGAACATCGAATCTATTCCCAAAAGCTAATGACAACAACAAAGTCCCCTTGCCACCAGAAATAGATACAGAATGCTTTAAAATTAGAATTCAATACACCCAGACAAGGTATCTATATTATAAAATTAAGAAACTACAACACCATTTAAGTGAACATTTTAAGCTAATTCAATGTTGCTGACAAGCATGTTCTCGAAACAAAATGGAAATTCAAGCTCCTGAAACCCACTTAATATTTAAAATTTTATTTTATTTAAGGTTACCACATGTGTGATCTACTTCACCCTTTCCGGAGGACAATGGCATATTTGTCGAAGCGAGAATCGAATGCAAACGTGTGATCGACGAAACTAAGGATAAACACAATCAAAGGATCAGGAATAAACTTTTGCAATGCCCCAGTGGCTCCAGGATTTTCTGGTCGGTAGCAAAGGCAGTAAGTAATAAAATTACAAAAACGTCTCTCCCACCTTTGACAGACGAACGTAGCATCACGGCGACTGCAGCCAAGGAAAAAGCAAACATGCTCACCAAAATGTCTTCATCGCACTTTACCTTAGACGTCTTCCAAGGCAAGGCTCTCCCCACCATATCGAAAATCAACACTACCATGGCAGGAGTCAAGTTTCATCACCATGATATTCGTAAAATCCTTAAAGAACTAGATACGCAAAAGGCATCAGGACCGGAAGAAATACCAACCATCGTGTTAAAGAACTGCGCCAACGAACTAACACCCGTTTTTTCCAGGCTTTTTTCTCTGTCTTACCGAAAGGGATTTACCCATCTACTTGGAAAGTCGCTCGAGTGCAACCTGTTCCAAGAAAAGCAAGAAAACCACGACCTCAAACTATCGCCCAATTGCCTTGCTTTCAATAATCTCCATGGAACGTGTAGTCAATCAGCAACTACTTAAGTACCTCGAGAACAACAGAATAATCAGCGATAATCAATACGGCTTTCGCAAAGAGAGATCGACAGGAGATATATTTGCCTATGTCACATATATGGAGTAGGGCAATTGAGAACTACGGAGAGTCTCGGGCGATTGCGTTGGATATTTGCTCAACAATCTACGGTCCTTCGGACTGCCAGCCTCTCTCTGCACCTGACTTGCCAGTTGCCTTAAGAACCCATCTCTGCACGTTGCATTTGATGGACACATCTCAGACACATTCACCATTAACGCAAGCGTGCCTCAGGGCGCAATACTTTCACCAATTCTGTTCGTCATCTATATTAACGACCTGCTAACCGAAACGAATAATCCTGTTTACGGTTTTGCAGATGACAGTACTCTTGTCTCCCAATTTAGATCAGAAAAACCTTTACCAGACTTATCAACCCAGACAGGCGGAGATTACAGCAATTAATCAAGACCTGGAGAAAATTCAAGCTTGGGACGACAGAAATTTGGTCCAGTTTAATGCAGCAAAGACCCGAGCAGCCACGTTTACCAAGGGGGCCAATACGGCGGGCCCTGACATCATTATGCCGTCAGGATCGACCATTCCTTCATCCTCGCCAATCGGACTACTGGGTGTCTCGGTCAACAGCAATATGTCCTGGCATGACCACCTTGCTAACATCGCAAAATCAGCCTCCCAGGAGCTTTGTGCGGTAAGGGCGCACCAGTTCGTCGTACAACTGGAAACTCCTAGAACATCGCTTTACAAGAACTCTGGCGCAGTACATCACTGTGGAACTCACTCCCAGGACATCTGTTTCCCCCTAACTACACCCTACAACTATTCAAGAACCGTGTCAATCAACATCTTCGCACACACCACTCGTCGAGCGCCATATGATCTCCCTTTAGTGTATGTGCGACTGCTATAAAAAAAGGAAAACGGATATTCTCAAAGCATGTGGTCAAATCACCACAACGAGACGAGACGTGAATTACTGGATTTTACCATAATTAGAGGTAAGGTGACCAATATATGATATCCTTATGTGTGACCTTATTTTTAAGCTTAATCAATATTTAAATAGAATAGCAAATAAAAAATAATCACAAAAAAAAGAATAAGCATTTTGATGATAGATGAAATTTAATTTTAATTAGTATATATTATATCGTTACATATTTATATCCTATAATCAGAAATTTTATTTTGGTCTGCTATTAGTATTTATCACACGATTTACAATTCAACATCTAAATTACAATAGAAATTGTACATACTGGTATTTTAAGGAATAATTCTAATATATTCTGCATGAAAATAACTAGATAACCTATTTGAAACTTGTTTATCCTGAAACTCTCGCGATTAAGAGATTGATATAATATCTGGTGCTATATTTGGATTAATAATAAGCCCTGATAGTATAATCGTGATCAAAAATAGATTGAAAGCAACAACAACTAATCCAAACTAAGCAACATATTTTGAAAGTCAGATAGTATGTAAAAAAGAACGGTTTGTAAACATAAGCGTTATTCTTAAAGTTTTGCAGCGTCTCGGTCAGATTTTTAAATATCCTTGCGAGCGGTTTCAAGGATAAGATAGGAAGGGAGCTCTAAGTAAGAGACAATTTAATAATTTGGTGGGGTCGCGTTCTTAAAGAAGATGTGATGCTGCAAATATAGTGGAAAATAAAACGCATATGTTTTTATCAATACCTGATATATTAACCTAATAAATCTATGACCTTTTGGCCATATCGAACGGCCAACGAACTTAATAGGATATGAGAGGGCTCTGTCGGAGCCATTGGAGGGTGAAGTGTCAGTTGATTCTCTATACACTGATTTCTGCAAAGCGTTTGATAGAGTTGATCATGGTTTGCTGGTTGATAAACTGTTAGAGTATGGTGTGAGTGGCTCGCTGATTAGCTGTTGCTACCTCGGGAGTTCCTGAGGGGGGCCATCTTGCACCTCTCTTGTCCAATCTTGTTGTTAATGATATAATTGAATGATTCCACCATTGCAGCATTGTAAGTTTCTGCTTTATGCAAACGATCTTAATATATCATTATTCGATGGAAGCGAGCAGGGAGATGCGGAATGACCTTGTGAGATTTGAGGAATGGTGGGCTATAAATAGAATGATATTAAAAACTCAAAAGTGTAAATGTATTCAGTTTTCAAGAGGGATGTTACCTAGGATTAATGTGTATCGTTTGAGTCCGGTTATTACGAAAGTAGACTTAACCAATTGCCTAATCTTCCTCCGGGTTGACCAAATGAAAAAAAAGACATTCATTTGTACTCCAGTAACCCCAAGACATATTGTATACCCTTCATATACCCGTTAGGAGAACCATACGCACAGGACCATTTGACTGAAACATTAGCTTAACATCCTCATATAATTTACTGATTTCAGATAGTTAATTTCTGGCGAATATATTATTCATGAGTATTAGATTATCTTATTATGTCTGCCCCCTAGAGACATACTGGTAATTTAGTGCTAGAAATCCATCATTGGAAATATAAGCTGTTTGTAATTGTTGTATTAGGCAACTAATTTGAATTGTAATTTGGGAATATATTGGTTAAGTACAAGGCTTTAACAGCTACTAAGAATATAACTTGTCGAAAAGATTCAGTATTTGAAACTAGATTTTATCAGTGAATTTGACGTCCTCAATATTTCTTTGATGATGAGGTTTACTTTGTGAAGCACTTTCAAAGAATCCTCTCGAATGTCAAAGCGTAGAGCTGCCATGCTAACATTGAAAAATATTTTCAGGAAGATTGACACTTTTTCTGTCAATTGACACTTTTTCTATCAATTTACACTTTTTCTGTCAATTGACACTTTTTCTGTCAATTTACACTTTTTCTGTAAATTGACACTTTTTCTGCCAATTTACACTTTTTCTGTCAATTGACACTTTTCTGTCAATTTACACTTTTTCTGTCAATTTAAGATTTTCTACCATTCGCGTCTAGGCACACTAATTTTGAGGCTTCAAGCATGCGTACGTGCTAATTCATATATTTTTCAAAGTTGTTTTATTCTTGATTTTGGGCATGCCTTGGGCTAGTAAAGTTTGGGTTAGTCCTGTTGGGTTGCGCCCCCGGAGCGAGCGAAGCGAACGGAGGACCATGCGTGAATTGATATATTAGAACGATAACACTGCACTGCTGCCAAACGCCCAGGCAATTTTCGGACCTGCGCGCTTGGCAGCAGCGAAGTGATCGTTCTAATATATCACTTCAAGCATGGCCTTCCGTCCGCTTCGCTCGCACAGGGGGCGCAACCCAACAAAACTAGCCCAAAATCAAGAATAAAACAATTTTGAAAAAATACTTATATGAATTAGCACGAACGCAATCGTGAAGCCTCAACATTGGTGTGCCTAGACGCGAAAGGTAGGAATTGTCAATTGACAGAAAAAGTGTCAATTGACAGAAAAAGTGTAAATTGACAGAAAAAGTGTCAATTGACAGAAAATTGTAAATGTGAATTGATAGAAAAAGTGTAAATTGACAGAAAAAATTTTAAATATTTTTCAATGAAGGTAACAAAAATACATTGAATGATCGGAATACAAGTTTTTTGTAAATGTGAAATACACAAAATCATGAAAACACAAGATACATTCACACGTTTGCATTCGTTTCTCGCTTCGACAAAAATGCCATTGTCCTCCGGAAAGGGTGAAGTAGGTCACAGATGTGGTTACCTTAAATAAAATAAAATTTTAAATATTAAATGGGTTTCAAGAGCTTGAATTCCCATTTTGTTTCCAGAACATGCTTGTCAACATCAATTAGCTTAAAATTTTCACTTAAATGGTGTTGTAGTTTCTTAATTTTATAATATGCATACCTTGTCTGGGAGTATTTAATTCAAATTTTAATGCATTCTGTCTCTATTACTGGTGGCAAGGGGACTTTGTTGTTGTCCTTGCTATCCTTTGTTTATATTAGCTTTTGGAAGTTGGTTCGATGTTCATTTGGTTCTTCAAAACTTTCTCCATTTAGTTTAGTTGAGTTTTATCTTTCCTAGATGAAACTGGGTCCCATAGAGCCTTTAAAGTGTAAGGAGATGAATCTATGGAAACAAACTGACAATATGTTATCTTGTAATTGCTACTTCACGGTGGAAGTTGTTTGTGAGCTTAAACCATCATAAAATGCCACATTATTTCTGTTTTAAATTGATTTTTACTATACCTCATTCAATTTTATTAATTTCTTTTGTGTCTGACATTTCAGGAATCGACTTGACTTGACATTTTGCTTTTTGTCTGTAGTTGTAGGAACACTTTCAAAAGTCGGCCATTGTGATTGACAGTGTGTGGTGCCGCAGTAGAAAACTTTTATTGAAATACCCTTATGGGGATCTTCTATCGGACCTATTCTTGAGTCATAGGCAGTATCTTGTTACATTGTTGGGTGTTTGGGCTCACATCGCAGCTAGGGTTTGTTTTCTATGCTCTCCATTTTGTGAATCTACATGGATGGCTGCTATAGTGTTTGTCAATTCTCATTGCATAGGTTCTGTTTCGTTCAAACTATCATGCAGCTGATATCAGCGTTAGCAGGCTTCAAAAAAAAACTGCAAATTATCGACATATTATTCAAGGGTTTTGCTTAAAACCCACAGCAAGGAACATTTACAGGACAATAAGACAGCAAAGAAAAATCAATTTTGAATTATAATTTTAATTATAATTTTAATTTTAATGGAAGAAAATCGAATTCGCATCGAATATACATCGAGCATATTTCAGTACTTATTTTTTCTTGAAATATAAGCTGAGAAGCCCATTTCACAGATAGGCATATGCACCGCAAATTAGTGAGACGTATCAACACAGCTTTTGGTGACAATCTGGGGCATTTTTCACTCAAATTGCATCAGAATTCTGCTTAGGGAATTGATTTAATGATTTTTGCAATGATGATTCAATAGAAGCTACCTATATTTTGAATTTTGACATGTTTATTAGAAAAATGCCATACTACAATAGCACAATTCATTGGTTTGCAAGTAAGGTTCGGTCTAAATTGCACTTTTTTGGAAAGTTTCGCTTTTTACTTAGAAATTTACAATTGCTCCGAAAAAAATATATGAAAAGTTCAAGACATACATAATTAATTTTTAGACAGTTGGACAGTATTATGTTGTGCATTTACTTGAATTTTATTTATTTGAATGTGCGTAGTGTAGTGTGCTAGTTAATATTAAATATATATTACAGTTAATATATTTAAAAACATTTAATATTTTCCACCTTTTGTGTTCTATTTTTTACACCTTTTTATTGTTGGAGGGGTTAATTAACTTTACACCCCTCTGCCGTGGGACCGCCGTTGACAAAGTTTACCCGTTGATTACATTGCGTAAAGTGGTACTTGTTGCCTGTTGCTAAACTGCTATTTAAAATAACAGAAAATTTATTTTCAATTAATAAAATGGTTGGAATTATATGTAAAATAAAATTAGTTTCACATTTTCACATGAAAAATGGTTCTTCTTTTATGAAATTAAAAACTACAATCCACCCAATGCAAGGAAAATGAATCTGACTCCTTGAATAGAAAAAAAGTATTTCATCTTACCTCAAAACACTGGTCTTATTTAACGTTAAAATATGTATATATGATAATATTTTACTTTTTTTTTAATATGTTTAAATATATTTAAAATACTTGGCGTTGTCTCCCCTTAATTTTTGTCTTAAATTATTTGTTATCTGTCAAATTGTTTGTTATATTTTTTTATTTTATTTAAGACAGATAATATTAGATATTGATTGATTGATACAATAAAATTTTACTTGATAAAACTATGTATATCGTGCAAAATATTTCAAACTAACATAAAAATCGAAAAATATTGAAATTTTGCTTTGCCCCCGTGGAATCGACGCCCATGTCGTATTCTGACGTTTTTAGTCCTTTCCAGTACTTTGATTAAAATACTAATGGAATAAAATATAATAATTTTATGTGACATTTCTAAAACATAATAGTGGCTCGCAATTTCGGGGCAATTTTGATGGTTCTTTATGGAACCCGAAGGTTCCCCGAACGCTACTCTAGAGGAATAATTATTACAAGCCTAAAATGCCCCACGTTTAAACACCAAATTATCACCTTGCCCTATTGAGTACATATTAAGATAATCTAATACACCATGAATAATAAATAACAGCAGAAATGAACGGGCTGACATGAGTGATAGTTTATCTCGACTCATATTTCCAACACAAATCAATTCTGTGGATAAACGCTGTTCTCATTTAATTTGAATATGTGAAGTTAATTATTCAGTTGTAATTAATTAAAGGCTGTAATGCAGGTTATATAGCGTGATCCGTTCCTATTTGTTTAGTTTGTTTGTACACAGGGCTCGTGTGTTTGTCCATACATGGATTAGATATTTAATATAGATTGGGGGAGCTATTGCACTAGAAAGATACAAAAAAAAAATGAAATATTATTTTTAGCTGTGTGTTAGAAACACGAGCTCAAACTAGAAAAGTAAATAGCTTTGAAATGAGTCTTGGAAGTTTGCCAGAAAAGCATTCTAGGAATGGCTAAAAATTTGTCAGAAAGCATAACGTTAAGAAAAATTAAAATTAATTAAATAATAACTTTCTGTTTCTTCTAATAATTTTCCTCTCTTTAATAAACATTTCTAGACTTTTTTGTATGCATTTTTTTGGTTTTTATGGACGGATTTTTTGTTAAAAGTTAATTTTATGATTACCTCTGCTTCAATTTTCTCTCACCCAAATAGTTTGAAGAATGACTGCTTGTTTAGTAAGGGTGATAATCGGGATCAACTTCCCACATACCTTTTGAACTTCTTCAAATCTCCTCCATGAAAGGGTATAGCTGGAAACTGGAGAATATAGTATACAGACATCATACAAAATATTCTCCTTATAGAAGTCCACCTACCAGATGGAGAGCCAATCAGAGGGAACGTCTGAACAATAACCAATCAGCCACCCAAACGACAGCCACCAAGGATCCAAGGAATCTGTAAGAAAGTCCACCGGATGCGTCACCTACCATCCGCAAAGCCAACCAGAGAGGAACCTCTACAACTTGAGTAACCTATGTTACAGTTTTCTTTTACCAAGTAAGACCTTTATGACTTACTTTACATCAAGTATAATTTTTGTTTGTTAAAAGTTACATAAAATTGTGATCAAAATGTGATAATTCAAAGATCAACTCTTATAGGTTAGACGCAGCCTACGAAAGCTGAAACTAGCAATTATTCAAACCAGGAATAAGCATATTTAATTAAAAGAAAACCAGATGGCATTGCAAAGCAATTAGACGAAAAAATAATAAGGTTCTTAAAGACATGGAGAGTTGCAAAGATATTTAAATTCTATAAACAAAAGTCAGCATGTTGAAGTAGGTCAGGGAGTTTAAATAAATCGAATAAGATGCTGACAAAGTCAGCAAATTTTACGTAAAACTGAGTCAGCTAAAATGCTATTAATATTGAAAATATTTAGTATTATTTGCACAGACAGGACCGTATTTAAGTGATAAAATGTTAGATGTACAGCTAAACTAATCAAAGTGATTTAATCTATAGGATATAATTAATCAACATTTGTAAATATAATAATAATTATTGTAGAAATAGGTTGAGTAAACTTGAATATTGGTAATATAGGTAAACTATTAGAAGACAGGACCGTCTTTATACATAAATAGGTTTGATAAATTTTTATATTATGGATATAAAAATAAGAACTAAAGGAACTATAGTTAGATAATACAAAGACAGGGCCGTCTTTTGAATAACTAGTGTATTTGATTCTAGAAAGAAATAAGTTTTATAAACTATTTTTTTTTGTTTCTCGTAAATCTAGAATAAGAATTGTAATTATTACTGAGACAATTTATAAAATTATGATAAAAAGGTGATAATTCAAAGATCAACTTTCATGGGGTGGACGCATCCCATACAGGCTGAATTATTCAAAGCGAACAAAATATCATAGCGATACATATTATATCGTTATTTTATAAGTAGTCGATAAATTGTGCCTAAACGTTGATTGAATAATAGGCGTCTATTAGCCAATCAACGGTATAAATAAACATTGCTAAATATAGTCGTAGAAATAGAATGAGTAAAACTTTAATATTGATAGGTACAATACTAGGAGACAGGACCGTCTTGCGAATAATATAGAGTTCTACATACTATTTGTTCTTTGTATATTGAAAATCTAGAATTAAAGTTGTCATAGTATTAAGACAATTTATAAAATTAATTTTCTTTTTGTTACATGTATACACCAAACATCAGTGGCGGTACATACTAGTTTCTCCAGCAGACTCTCACGAGTAAACCCTCAAATAACGTAAGAGGATGTCAAACAATACTAAGAAATAAACTGCAGTAGTGGAGGCTAGGAAGGAAATAGCAAAGGATCTGATGATATTTTATATTGTATAGCTATAATGTGATGTTGTAATATGCGACAGGTTTTCTCGAATTGAGGTTTTTCCTTTTAAATCGGTAGAGGTCGTGATAACGTTGGGGACCAAAGTTTAGAGGGCGGGGGAACGTGTGAACTTCTAAAATGCATTAACTACTAAATAAATATCACCCTCTCCTAAGTTTGTACTTCAACTTGGAAATTATTATAAAAACATTAATGGCAAAATATAAAATGTTAATATTTAGGATTAAAGACGAAGGCAGTTCGGTATTGTCATCTTTTCCTGTATGTGTTCTGCATTTATGATAGTCAGGCGTCTGCTTGCAAGGATCAAATAATAATTAAGCCACGTGAATATCAAAAATTGAGTGCACATCGATGATTTCCGAGCTCACTGACGTATTTAGGTTAGTTTGGGTAAATTAAGGATATTTTTCCAGCCAAGTAGGAGCAATGGTTATTTTGCTGTTCTCATACAAATTTGACAAAAAAAAACACCCAATCGTCTAAAATTTCAAAAAAAATGTTTTCCATATGGCCTGAGTATCGTAAGCACAAGTGGCAAATTAGGAAGGTTTCTAATTTTTGTATTATACAAGCCAGCCTAAGCTAAACGATAGATGTAAACAGCCCTTGTGCAGATTGGTTTTAACGAAGGCCGAAAACCAGAAAGCAGGTTACAAACTTACAGTAGGTCGCTGAAACTCAAGTAAGTATTAAGTATTTCAGAAAGGCCTCCGATATTGCGAAGTGAAACCAACTGGGTGGCAAGTCCTGGCTTTCTACCTTTTTAATTGAGCCTCATCAGGAGCTCAGCTCAAATTAGAGTGTCGAGTTTTACTCCAGAAATGAGTTAGATTAACAGAAGGTATCTCTCTCAATTTCTGGATAAACCACATCATTAATCACAATAAAACTAAAATATATAGTTATTATTGGCAGTTAAAAGGATAATATGATCGACATATAATAGATTCGGTGGAAAAAAATAATTGGTAAATTGAAATGTGTATTTTCTTGCTTCTTGGCACATAATTTATCGTTTACAAATAAAACGTAGTCCGAAAATATCGACTGAACGAAAATAACGTGTTATTAACTTATTGGCACTAGTATATTGATACACATTCCGAATTAATATTTTTAGATATCATAATTTTTGAGGTCGCTACGGAAATACATTAGGCTCCCGCCAAAGCGTATTTTAGTGCAAGTGAATTTCGTGTGTGAAATATTTGTTAAACTGTTTACATCGATCATATTTGTGATATACGAATAAAATATTGAGATATCTATAGCGAATATTCTGTTATAGAAGAGATTGATTAGCCGAATATGGCAACTAAAAATGCAAGTGAAATTACATATGTTCTGGGTTTATGTTTCGATAATAAAAAGTAAAAATCGACGGCTTATATCTATCTAGAACAGAAATGCGTTAAATTACCATATCAACATTTGTATCCACATATAATAGGAAGTTATTCATATTTTCATGCGTTACTAAAGTTACATGGCAGTCATACCGTGCTCTTGAATATCTCTCTGAAGACGAAGGCTTTGGCCCAACATCCTCAGCTGAAGCTTCTTCCCTTCCATCCAAAAACTGATAAGTACACTGGTTGAGAGCGGGCTTGGTTTGCTGATTGAAAAGTGTGTCTGCTTCCTCATTGCCTCTTTACAATATCCAGGAACCGCAGCAGGAGCCCCTCGCTTGGCTAATAAGAGAGTCCATGGAGGAGGATTGGATGGAGGAAAGAATGAGATCCTGAGATGGTCTAGTCTTATTCACAGACGAGTCTCACCAGGGGGTTGTTGGGCCTACCTAGGAAGGAGTGCAGAGCCCAGGTAGGATTCTAGATAGGGCACTGTAGGCTTACACGACACCTGACTCTCCTGAGAATTGCAGAGGAGGGGGAGTGTAGATGGTGCAAGGAGGACGATGAGACCCCATACCATCTACTTACGGAATGCCCCGCCTTTGCGTGGGCAAGACTCAGAATATTTGGCGCGACTCCGATCGAGCCAGATTCAGCGCGTCGTGTTAGTCTGAAGGAGATGCCGGTTTTCTCAAGGAAGACCGGCATCCTGGAGGTTCTCTAATGCAAGCTGAGGACACAACGGGCCCAATTAGTAGCCTGCTAAGGGCCATCCCTTCTGATACTGTTACTGAGTTCATGGAGACTCAGCTCAGGAGTATGTATTTCTAAACAAGAGGGATTTGGTTCTGCAGATATAGAGCGCTTGAAGTGCCTTATGCTCACTGCTTCATCTATTGTGACTACAATTGTAATTATATCTTCGCATGAAGCACACTCTGTACATGAATGTCCTCCGATCATATCTCTTGAAAGTAGGTTTTCCATGTTTTCTTCATTATCAATATTCGCAGTGGTAGGTAATCTAGATCTACAACTAAGAATAATGAAGGTGGCGTCCTCGATGCTCTAGTGAATTAAGTAGATGTTAATTAGTGCCTAATGGCAGCATATTAATGACTGTCTATCTGCTAGTGAGTAATGGCTCTCACCTATTTCATATGTAAACCGTCTTCTGTCTTGATTAAAGGAGAAGCTTTATCATCAGTATAGATAATACTGGCATACATATATGTTGCAGCTTTGTCAGCTTCACAGCTTTCTCAGTGCAACGTTACCAAATTCCATTAGTTCCCACGAATTTTCCACAAGGATGGGGTTCTTGTGGAAAATTCGTGTGGAATCATCGTTTTCTTAAAGTTCAGAAGGTGCGCAACTACCGAGGTGTTTCCAATATAACATTTATGTCCTTCGAGTTCATCATTTGGTAAACTGATTTCAAACTGAGTGAGGTCTCGTCATACACTTTTTATTTTATTTTTAGCTGTGCCTTCCTTTTGGTATGTGCATTTCTCTTATTCGCAACTAGCTTCCTATTCTTGTATGCTTTTTCATGCAATGAATTAATAGAAGTTGAACTCCAAATTTCCGAATGCTGACCTTTCTATCATTTCTCAATTTTAAATGATCCTGACGGTTAGATCGATCAGCTTTAACCAAGACAAGCCATTTTTTTTTAAAAGCTAGACATTGATCTAATTCTATTGATTCAGTCAATTAAGATGACTTACTGATATTTCAAAAACAAACTGCAATAAACGAGCTGATGAACTTGCTTGGCCTAGCACGGAAAGGGTATCAAAATGATTTTATTCGAGAGGAAAATTATCTCTCATCTTATATTTTCTCCTTCCCCATATAAGAATCATACGCAATACCTCGAAGAGGTGAAAGAACAACTATAGCATCACGAAGTATTGGAGCTATTACTGAAACAATAGAAGATGTAAGAAATGACCAAGTAAAAGTTCTGGATGCTAGTCACAGGTTTCATGTTCCATATTGTACTTTGAAGGATATATAATTGAAGCTTAGAGTCCGGTCAAGGTTACAAGTCATTGTTTGAGCTTATCAAATTTGAATTACGGATTGATGACTAAGAAGAGAGGCATTTGAGTACGTTAAATGAAACAAATAAAACACATCGTTTTAGAGGAAGAGATTGGTTGAAAGTGTTTCTGAAGATGAATCGGGGCTTATAAGCATATTACCTTTAGCAAACTCGAAATAAATAATTTTTTCTAATCTGGTCGAGACAAAGAACAAATATAATTTTACACCAAGCCAGACTATGAGACGGGAATATCAACAGTGCACAAGCATAGACCTATTTTTTCCCCTTCCTAAAGGACAAAAGCAGTTTGGGAGAGAGGAAAAACCGTTTGTTAAATGCTTCAGGAACATACGTGCCTTTATTTTTATTTATGGCAGAAAATCTTAAGAGAGATGGATTAATTGTGTACTTTTGTGGCCGCTCTAAAAACGGTTGGATGTTAGGGGAAGCTGACTATGTGAGACATTTCGTTGCATTGGCACACATTTATATATTTAACCTCGTTTTGAAGATTTTGGATAATCACCTCAATTCCAACTTACCTAATGCCATCAGAATGATGCAACAATGCTATCGACCCAACCACATACCTCCCAACTTCTTCAACCGCTAGATGCTACGTTGCACGGACCATTGAGGATGGCATGCGACTATGAGGGCCAATACTATATGAGAACTAATCCCAGTCGAAAGCTAACCCCATCTGATCTACTTACCCGCTCTAATTTCGGAAGCATGTGGTCATGTAATAACAGTAGAAAGGGCTGCCAAATGTTTAGAGACCATAGAGGAATCTGTCCAGTTGATTTAAACATTTTCTCTGATTATATTAGATCTTTTTGCCCAAAAAAGGAATAGACCTTTCTGGAAAGTAACGAACAGTTAGTTTGAACCAAAACTTAGTAGGAAAAATAACAAGAATCAAGATCCTCCGACCAGGTCTTCAATTATTCACTGAATGAAAAAGCATGGTAGAAAAGGAAGCTAGTTGAAAATAAGGGAGAGGCAAAGCTGAAAGGAAAATGAAAAGTGTACCATGAAACCTTAAGAACAGTTTATAAGGGGATGAGTTCAAAGAACATAATGTATACGACCATGACATCGATAATTATGTGGAAGCACCTCAGTAATCTTCTGAACTTGAAGAAAACTATAATGATGATGCACCCTGTGGAAAATTCCGGCTAAGTACCGATGCATCAACAATGAAGTGGAACTGACAAAGGTGCAGGATATAATTGTGATTTTTGTAACCGGTGAGTATTATCTGTACTCGCAATATTGTTTCTTTTTTTAATTCAAGACAGAAAACTGTTTACACAACATGAAATAGGCGAGCACCATTATCCACTAACAGGCGGATAGTTTTTTAATAAACTTCCGTTCTTTAAGCATTAATTAAAATTGACTTAAATGACGCAATAAGTGATGCTTTGACAACAATGTTCACTAGTTAAAACGTATTTGCACTTGCGTTTTTTTTTTCTTAAGTAGGCGCCATTACCCCGCTCACCTCTGTTACTATTTCTATCAATTTTGGGCGTTGTATTTTACAAAAATGTAATATCTACGACCCAAGTGCTTGGGTTTTTAAATAACAAATCGAAACCACTAACTAACAATTACGATATAAATGATTTAAAGGACAATGGCACATTTTATAACTTAGTTCACTGACGCCTTTTCCACGGTAAAATCGAAAAACTCGTCCGGGCTTTTCTGGAAATTTGCCGCTATGCAAATGTAATAAGTCTAAAAGCCCGCTCGTTGCTAATCTTAAATTCAGCACGCGTACCGGGTATAACATTTCACTGGTTTCGGGGAAAACTTCAATATCATAAGGGCAAAAAAATGGGGCTTCGATTCAGTTTTTCAACGCCCTCGATGTGGAAAACCGAGGTTTTCCCGGAATTTCTTCCTAGGGCGGGACAGAATTTTATAGGGTAGCAAATGCATTCTAATTTATTAAATATCTGGTTTCGGTTGATTCAATAAGGCGTATTGAATATTTAGATTCGATAACGGGCAGGTAAAATTATTATAGTGGATAAAGTAGAAAGAAAAATTAAAATATCAATTTTTATTCTGCATGCAAGAAAGTGGTCTCTTTTTGGATGGGGGAAATGATGGTAAAGTAATCTTTAACAACTTAAAGCCTGCTACGGTGGGTAGCTTTTTTTCAAACTTTTAAAGTACGTCCTAATTTAATTATGTTCAATGGCTAGAATGTTTTTAGAAAGTAGTCCTTTACTCCTTTTGAGTGTCCTTCATGTGTGACTTGGAGTACTAATTTGTAGCTTTTCCAAAGCAGCAAAACTGTTATAATTCTGCGTCCAAGTGTGATATTGGATCAGCTGGCAGCTTTTAGATTCTAGAACTACGCAGCAGCAGTAGCATCTAGCAAATTTTATTTGTATTTTTGACAACCTTTAGTTCCCGCTTTTTCATAATAAAAGGGGATAACCGGAAAAAACTGGACTATTGCATTTGTCAGAAAATGGAAGCTAAGCTTACGAAAACTAGAATCTACGTCGTTGTCAAAATTAGTTGGATTCAATAAAGTGTCAGTCGGAATCTTTTTTGACATTGTTAGCGATCCTAATAAAAACTACAAATTTTGGCCAGATAACATTTATAATGCAGATGAAACTGGCGTATCTACAGTACCTACCAAAACTCCGAAAGTCTTTAGTCCACGTGGCAATAGAAGAGTGGCAAAGGTAGTTTCAGCGGAAAGAGGCAAGAATACAACTGTTGTGCACGCTGCCAATGCTGCTGGCAATTATGTTCCACTTTCTTTTATTTTCGGTAGATCATCAGGAAGTGCCCAAAAAATGGATAGATGGACTCGGAAATATTTCTAAAACACTTGAAGCACTTCAAGCAACATACGAAGTGCTCTCCGGAAGAATCAATTTTAATGTTTGTGGATAATCATCGTAGTCATGTAACACTTCAGTGCATCGATTTTGCCAGAGCATCTGGGATTATAATGGTCGGATTTCCTCCACATACCACTCACCGTTTACAACCTATGGACGTTTAATTTTTTGGTCCCTTAAAGACCTATTTCAGTCAGAAATGTAATTCTTTCATGGTGAATCATCCAGGGCAAACGATAAATGACAAAAACATTTCTGACTTATTTCGCTGTTCATACGAAAAGGCTGCGACTATTGGTAATGCCATTAATGCATTCAGACGCAGGACGCAGTGGCATATGTCCATTTAGAGAAATATATTTGATGACTCAGATTTCACAGGAGCTTTAACGACCGAGAGAGAAATGCCAATTTTGAACGATGACAATACACCTGTAGAAAATGCCGTAGTTAATAACTCAGATCCTACCGATACCGAGACTGAGGACAACCAACCGTTGATTAACTAGGCAGTAAAGCAAAAAACTGTGCAAACAAACCCAACATCGGATTGTGGAGAATTAGTTAAAACTTTAAAAACAGATGCAGTGAAAAGAAATTTATTCTTTGATGAAAAAGTGGTAAGCATCGAAACGGTTCTGAATCAGCCAGGACCAAGCGGCTCACAAATGTTAAAACAAAAAGTTCAAAATATTGACGGTGAAGATTTTAAATCAATGGACGAGTATGTAGAAAAAAAGAAGAGAGTATCAATAGAAGAAATAATATCTATTCCTATATAAGGCTATTAGAAATCAGACCGGAATTAAAAGGAAGAAGATATCAGCAAGGATAATAACGTCTACACCATTGAAAAAGGAACTTGAAGAAAAAGAAAGACTAGCCATGGAAAAAGAAGAAAGGAGAAGAAAATAGAAAAAACAAAAAGATACCAAAGACTTTTCTTTGTAACAATAGGAAAAAGTGCGCTGAAGAAATGACGAATGTAAAGTTATATTGTGTCCTGGATGTAAAGAACCATATCAGACCCACCATGGTGGCATGAACAGTGTAGCAATTTTGATACCATAAACTATTTTGTTTGTGAGTTTTGTTAACTCGTCTACTCGTCATCTTACCAGCACCTATTCGTCAACTTATCCGACTTGTAGTGTAAGATGACGAATTTGCATTTTTTTTTAAACTGTATATTCTATTATCCCTTTGAGGCCGGAATTATTTTTCTATAAGATTCAGATAAAAACTGTGTTAAGCTAATTTATTTCTTGTTTCTGGAACATATTCCTGTCATATTTTTTTAACTCAGCTCATTAGTTGTTTGTTAATTAGGTGTCTTCACCATGGGGACACTAGGAAAAACTGTGCTATGAAAGAAAACTTTTTATTTTGTCTGGAATACTATGGCGTTCAAAAAACTTTCCGGAAGAATATGTAGTGGGTGAAACATCAGATGTGAAGACTAAAGAAGACGCAAATATGACATTGTTATCTTTAGATGAAGTTATGATCATAGAGCATGATGAGTCAGTTTGGTGGGTAGATAATGGCGCAACCAGGCATGTTACAAACTAACCCAAACTAACACATGTACTTCGCCGATTTTCAGAAGGTTGACAATCCACGTAATATAAGAGCTGCAGGAAACGAGATGTTAGGAGCAGTTGGAAAAGGTACAATACAATTTCTGTATTCCACTAAAAATAGAAAACTAGATTTGCTTACCTTGAACGACATATGGTATGTTCCTCAGATATCGAAAAATCTATTTTCAGTTCTAGCAGCACATGATAGAAATATAGATGACAGTATTTGTACGTCTACGTCAACAGAATGTACGTTTAAAACTGGAAATAATGCATTAACAGGAACCAGAGAGGTTGGTGGAGGATTGTACAAGCTTAAACTGAATCCAATCATTCCAGAAGCAGAGGTTCACTGTAGTATTGCAGAAGCTGATAAATTAATGTTACAACTGTATCATGAGAGATGGGGACACCAAGACAAGAGGTACGTAAGAGCAAAACTTAAGAAAGAGATGGGAATCAAAGTCAAAATGGACCAAGAACTATGTGAAGCATGTATTTATGGAAAGATGCATAGGCTTCCTTTTGGTACAAGAGAGCGAGCTACCAAACCTGCAGAGTTAATATCAGATGGAGGTGGAGAGTTTTACAATAATGAGGTTAGATCGTTACTAACAAGTAAAGGTATAACGATAAGACTAACAGAGCCATATACACCTCAACAGAATGGCGATAGTGAGCGAGAAAACAGAACAACTATAGAAATGGCTAGAACATTTAAGTTTTCCAATCCAGAAATCGAGTTTCCACCAGGACTATGGGCAGAATTAGTCAACACAGCCATCTACGTACTAAACAGAACTGGTAAATCTACAGTAGAAAACGTTAGTCCGTATGAGTTATGGTATGGAAAAAGACCAAGAATAAAGCATTTAAGGATAATTGCTAGCGGTTGTTATTTCCATACTCCAGTTCAGAAGAGGCGAAAAATGGAAAAGAAAGCAATGAAAGGCTATCTAGTAGGCTATGATGGTGATGAGCGCTATAGGATTTGGGTAAAACAGAAACATAGAGTTTTTGTTTCAAGAGATGTTAAGTTCCAAAAGAAACTAAAAGTATGTAAAGAAGTACCCATAAGCTCTACAGACCAGAAAAGCACACATAGATATATCATAGATATATCAAGCTTCCCATTAGATCGCAAGACAGAAATACGGATGAAACTAGATCATAGATTGTAGAAGAGTTGCCAGAACAGCAAGAAGAGGATGGTGTACAAGATAGAAATTTGGAAACTGAGATAGAAGACGTGGAAGAAAGTGAAGGTGAGGAAGAAAGTTCTTCATACAATTTAAGAAATCGTCAAACTTTAAAATGCCCTGAACGTTTTGAAGAATGCATTCACCTAGCTGAAGAGTTAGTATGCACGATTGAGACTCCTCAAACATATAAAGAAGCGCTTAAAACCAGGGAAAGAAATGAATGGAAGAAAGCTATGGACAGAGAAATGAGTTCATTGATAGAAAATGAGACTTGGGAGCACACAGATTTGCCAAATGGATTTAAAGCTCTTCCCTGTAAGTGGGTTTATCGAGTAAAGATAAATCCAGATGGAAGCATAGATAAGTTTAAAGCCAGACTACTAATAAAAGGCTTTGCTCAGCGCCAAGGCATAGATTTCAATCAAACATTTAATCCAGTAGCCAAGTTATCCACAATAAGATCAGTTTTGAGTCTTGCAGCTAGGGAGAAGATGTACTTACGACAGTTTGACGTTGTGACAGCATTTTTATATGGTAATTTAGAAGAGACAATATATATATGGATTAGCCAGAAGGTTATCATGATGATTCCAAAAAGGTTTATAAGTTAAAGCGTAGCTTATATGGCCTAAAACAAGCAACTAGATGTTGGAATAAGAGATTCAATGATTTCCTTTTAAAACTAAATTTTAAAGTAAGTGAAGCCGATCCATGTTTGTACATAAGAAAAAGTAATGGAGAAAAGATGTTCCTTACTTTTTACGTGGACGACGGATTGATTGTGGCTTCGTCTAGAGTAGAATTAGACACTCTTTTGGCAGATTTAGGAAAAGAATTGAAGATAACGTCTAAAGAAGCAAGTTATTACTTAAGCTTGGAGCTTGAGAAGTCAGAAGAAGGCATAAGAATAAACCAAAGAAGCTATACAGAAAAAGTACTAGAAAAGTTTGGTTTTTCCCAATGTAGACCTGTATCAACTCCGATGCTTAAACCACCTGAAAGCACCATACAGAGTGAAAATTCAACACCAGTAGATTTTCCTTACAGACAAGTCATAGGAGCTCTAATGTACCTAATGGTTGGGACCAGACTAGATATAGCCTATAGTGTGGGTTATTTGTCAAGATTTTTAGAAAATCCTAACCAAGAACATGTCATTTGTGCAAAAAGAGTTTTACGATACCTTGCTGGTACAAAGGATTTAGGTATCTTGTACAGATCAGCAAAAGATCCCAAGATCGAAGGCTACAGAGATGCAGATTTTGGAGGTTCTTCAGATACTGGGAGATCAACTTCAGGAGTAGTATTTACGTTTTCCCACGGAGCAATATCATGGCTAAGTCAACGTCAATGCATAGTGGCAACTTCAACTACAGAAGCAGAATTAATTGCAAACAGTGAAGCTACAAAAGAATTGATTTGGTTGAAGAGTTTGTTCCAAGAAATTTGGCAGTTTAGAGACGTTCCCATTCTGCAAGTGGACAACTCAGCAGCAGTTAAGTTGGCTCATAATCCAGAGTTGCACCGTAGGACCAAGCATATTAATATAAGACACTTTTTTGTACGAGAAAAAGTATTAGAAGGTTCTATAGCTGTGAAGCAAATTCCTACAGAGCAGTTGGCAGATCTTCTAACGAAACCTTTAACGAAAATTCGTCTACAAATTTTAAGGGGCCAATTAGGACTTTTGTAAATCTAATTAACAAGAGAAAGTATTGAAGTACCCTTAATTTTTACCTAGCAAGGTGTGTTAACCAGCATTGAGGTTGAGTTTGTCATAACAAATAGTTTTTACTTGTCACCGTTTTTAATATATACATTTTACTAAATAAATTAGTATATCTTCATCATTTCTAACATAACCATTTAATCCAAAAATCTTTATTTCCTGTTGAGAAAATATGGGAGCAGAAAGTATTGTGATGCAAATGATTAAATGATTGAATTCGATGGTCAGTCTGTGTCGTGCTAAGGTCGAATCGGTCCTAACTCTTGGTCAACCCTCGTAGCGGTGACCCATCAGCGGAACAGCGGTAGCGTTTTCGTATCGATTGGGGTGGCGGTGACTCCATTATCCTCTATCCTCGTCCAGTGTAGTCGGAGCATTGATTATAACAAGCTGGCTACATTGTTGTAATGAAAATCATCAAAACACATTAATTATATTATTGCAGGCAGGGCCGTACTGAATTGGATTCTTGCACCATGGGTGAAAATAGCTTATGGATGCATTTGTCGACGTCAATAATTGGTAAATATTTTTTCCTACGAGCGTTTGGAAAGGTATACTTTTCCGCACTGTTGAGTGAACAACTTTTTCCGCGCAATATTATATTATTTGTAAATGTAATAATGCGTTTTTAACCAATTTTTATGGATACAAAACACAGTAAACGATAATGCAAGTAAATGTCATTTGCAGCTAGGAAGAGTATTTTGGCTTTTCACCTCTAGCGAGCAACGATTACAAACCATAATGACAGTTGGGTGGGCGGGACTTAGTTTGTTTTTTATTTAGAGTGTTTGTTTGAATGTCTTCACAATCCAGCGAGTTGCTTCCAACGGGTTTGGTGGTCTAGTGGTTAGATGTTGCGCTTGTGATACGACGTTCCGGGTTCGATTCCCGTCAGAGGCAAGACCTTATTTTAAGGTTATGTTTGTAAAAAGTTTTTTCTTCATTTTGGGCATGCCTTGGGTTAGTTTGGGTTAGTTTTGTTTGGTTGCGCCCCCGGAGCGAGCGAAGCGAGCGGAGGGCCATGCGTGAAGTGAAGTATTAGACATTCTAAAATAGTAAAAAAAGCTCGTAACTAAACAAATATAAACATTTATAGTATTTAATTCTATCGGTACTAGAATATAGACAATTTATTTCAGTGCTAGGTATCGACTTCACACAATATCAGAATAACAATACTTATAAAGACTAAAGAACTGCATAAACAATTATATTCCTAACAAAGTATACGGTTAAAAATTACAACCTTGCAGCTAAACACAGTTAAATGTATGTTAAAGTTCTTACAGAACCACTCAGTGTGAGCTTGATAAACTGAGATGACGCTGAGATGAAATACAGTAATATACAAGTAATAATAAAAGAATAAATATTATCTTAATGTCCACAATAAGCTACTATGTACAATATATTCACCAATTGACGAGCAACGTTCAATCATTGAGCAGTTTATCTTCCAGACAGGGAAAGTCTCTTAAAAACACTTACTATGTATCTCCTTAGCTTCTATATACAATGTACTTCAACTTCTTGCCAATAAGAATGACTCAGGTTTTAGTGAATTGATAGCGCAATGGCGTCGAGGGTTTATTTTACCTTGCAGAGTAATTTGCACTGGAAAACACCACACTGTATGAGTGTGTAAGGGAAAACTTCAATTTAAGAAGGGAGCATGACAGGAATGCTTTTGTAGAAGTGTGGTTTTAATACACGCAACAAAATGAATTATAAAACACGTTACGCTGGGAACGCATAGGCTACACTCCGATAATGGAAATAGCACTTATGGAAAACTTTATATTATAATAAAGCAAAGAGAACTGCTGTTAGACGACGAGAATGTCGATTTACCTTCACGAGTCTGAATTCGCCACTTTTAATGGATCGAACGAGGGAGAAAATGAGAGAATATTGGCCGAGTGTCAAAAACGCCGTTTACTTTTCGGCTTTTGAGAGAGAGTTACTGTGAATTTACATGGCCGAGTGCCACAGGGATCGCTTACTATAGCGACTTACTTGTGAGAGAGTCAGAGAACAAGTCTTCCATGACCGAGTGCCACGGGGAGCGCGGTCTATCGCGACTTACTTGGGAGAGAGTCGGGGAACAAGTCTCTCATGGCCGAGTGCCACGTACTATTGTGACTTACTTGGAAGAGAGTCGGGTAACAAATCTTTTCAAGAAGATCCTTTTTCCCTTGGCCCGTGAACTTATCCCCACTACGGACAGATCACTTCCGTAAAGGGCAAAATACCGTAAATATAGAGGCTACTTAACATCACCGATTGTCTAAATTAAAATTATGAATTTTAACACAAACCTGGTCGAAATCTACTGACTAGTTTTCATAAAATTCGATTATTATAGATCGTAATTTTAGGGACCCTAACATTATAGATGGGAATTTTAGGTTGGGTTAGTTAGCTATTTCCGGTAGTCGCTGTAGGAAGCACTGTGATTGGTCGGATGCGTTTCTGCTTGTAGCTAAACTGATGATGATTGAACGTTGTGACAAGAGATGGCGCTAAGTGTGTCTCCACGAGTTTTGAAAGGGCATTGTTTGGATTGCGATACACAGTGGCGTGGAATATTAATATGATACGATTTAAATTGCTAGATTTGAAAACATGTTCAAATGGTTTTTGAACAAATATTACAAGCATTAAATGGCATGGCGGCTGGAAATCTACCGCGATAACCGAGGGTTATTTGGAAGATTCGCTTGAAAATAAGAAAAAATTAATTACATCACAAATTTTAAAATAATCAAAGCCATCAAAGCCGAGTTTATCATCTACGTCCAGAGGTGCAAGTTATAGTAGCCCCAATTCATTTCCACCAATCAAGCTGGAGTCCATTCAAAATTACTCTGCACCAGAAAAACGAAATACTCCTACCATAAATATTACTAATGCAGCGCACTACACATTTAATGTAAATATTAATTATAATTAAATAATATAATGTTGTGCTATTTAAAAATAAGTAGTTATTTTGTATAAAGATTTGTGTATATTGATATATTTAATGTGGTGTGTGTACGTTTTTCCAAACGCTAATAGGAACAATGGTGTGTCTACCTAACACGTGAGGGAAAATATCACTTTCCGCACCTGTTAGGTAAATAACTATTAGGAATAGAAAACGACTTATGTAAAGATATTAACGTGATATCTCTTATCTATCAAATTTGAAATTTTCGCTAAATAAATACCAAAAAATACCTGTTTTTTTCGAGGCAATTAAAAAAATAGTATATTGAGTATTAAGGTCAGTAAATATTCCTTAGTGGTTGAGGATGTGTTTGGAGCCAAAATGTCCAAAACCAGTAAGAAGTTTTTGATGCTTATACTACTTTTTGCACGCTCAAATACTTGGAAAAATTCATAAATTTCTCGGTAAATTCACAAAACTATTAAAAGTGGATACGAAATATTGTAAAGATAAAAATATACCTGAGTTCCTATAATACAAAATTTGTTCTAGATGTCATTGATTTGAAAAGTGTCGGGGTTTCGAGTTTAATTTGGTTTAATTTGAAGAAAAAAATGGAGCATGTGAATCGGAAAGGTATGGTAAGACCTTCCAGCAGTTTATGCGTTGGTGTGCTGATAGGAACCTGGAGGAAATCACTGAAAGGGTAATGCTTGCCTATTTGATGATGAGAATTTATGGGCTGAATACTCGATGCTCAAAGCTATAATATTTTTGAAGAACACTGTTTATATTTCAAATATTTGTAAAAAATATATCGCAACGAAAAAATAAAAAGTTCTTGACAGACATGACATTCAAACATTTTTAAAAGAATATCCTGATGAAGTTGACTTAAATACAAAAGTAGCAATGACATTTGGGATAGCAGGAGCACGTAAGAGGGAAGAGTTGTATAATACAAAAATGCATGAGATCCAGTATTAAGGTGCGTTTATTATAACTAATATTCCCGACACGGAAACTCATGTATCATGCACATTTACAAGTCAAGAAAGCGAGTCGATCAACTATTTACAGTTTTACGGTGTTGATAAAATAATGTCACCGCGCTTTTTTTAATAATACATTTTGGGAAAACAGGAATGTATCAAAACTCATAAATTATTGTTAAACTTAGCTTCTGATTGCCCTATTGCCAAGCATTGCAGGACCGCTCGTGATAGCAAAGGGGCTTCCGTATCAGTTAGTTAGCAGCAGTTGTGTGCCTGAAAACAGTTTCGCAGTTTAACTGGGAATATTTTGTACTCGATACTCGATATTCAATAGCAATGCATATTTCTACTCTCTCAAAACCGAAATTGCCACTTCTTAAACACGCGAGAATAAATCAAGACCTTGTTAAATCGGAAACTACACATATATTTATTAATAAAATTAAGATTAAACGCAAGTGAATCGTTACACGAGCAACAACATTTTACTATTTGTTTATGTTCGTCTCGCAAACTTTCCAGATTTATCCTCTGGAACGTATAAATTAAGAAAGAAAAACATTTTCTCGGTGCACGTTGCTCTATTTTTAGACTGACCACGGGCTAATACACAACATTGTATTGTGGAAAAATTAATGGAAATAGATAATTAACGATGATTATTATTTTTGGTGACCACTTGTAGACAGAACTAACCCTTTTTCAAAAAATATTAAGGGCCGAAGGCGTTTTTACATTTCCTAGACTGTAAATACTGCTTATGACCAACTGGGAAACGAATGGTTCTGCGCATTCTGCACATTCCTATAATCGACTGTAAATTATTAGGACTAGTACCCAGAAGAACGGTGTCAACGTCAACTGCATAAAGCAAATTATTACTTTTTTTAAGATCATTATTTCTTTTGTTTTTAGGAAAGGTACATAAAGACAGTGAAAGCCGCGAAGACTTATGTAATATGGAATAAAACGTGGTAATGACACTTCGTGGATTTCAATGGGACGTCTTTCAGTATTCACTAAACAGGATGAAACATGCTTTAAGTTTTATTATGGAATATCACCTGCTGAAAGCAAAATAACCCAATCCGATTCCACAAAATAATCAATTTGCACGTGTCACGCTGTTACAAGAACTTGACAATTTTAATGGATAAATATAATTTTCAATGCTGATGCAACCGGCATCATCATATATGCAGAAAATGGCCAAAAAGAGTCGGCTTCATAACCAGTGCTGAAAAAGGAGAACAACAAGTATCATGTGTGCCATCAGTTCTTCAGGCATTTATTTATCTATGGTCGAAAAAGGATAAATATACAACAAGAAATATGGCTCATCTGGTGAATTCTATTGTTGTTCCCAACAACGGCTCCCGATGATATTGTCATCATAGCAAGTGAAAAGTTTGAGGGTACACTATGTGAACTCATTCAAACTGGACTCTAAGCAACGGAAGAATGGTGCCAAACAGTGTGGCTGGAAGTAAACCCATCGGAATCAACCATAGTACCCTTCTCTATGAAGAGAGAACTCCCGTGTATTTACACGGGACCAACATTACACCGGCATCGGAAGTCAGATATCTATGCATAACGCTGAAATGCAAACTCAAATGGAATAAACACACTGAAGGAGTTGTATCTAAGGCTACGAGGGCCCTCATGGTATGCCGAAGCCTTGCAGAAAAAACCTGGGGATGTTAACCAGCAGTCCTGTATGCAATGATAGTGAGAACAATCCCTGCTTTAAGGGTCGATCGTTTGGATCAAGGAAACGGAAAAGCAGAGCATACAATCAGCTCTCAAGAAAGTACAACGCCTGGCGTGCTTAAGCATAACAGGCGCAATGAAAACTTGTCCAACAGCAGCAATCGATGCAATTGTGTGCCTCACACCTTTACACATTGTTGTAAAGGGAGCAGCTAGACAAGTAATGACTAGAATCACAAGAGAGGGAGCGGGCGAAGGAGGATGCCTGAGAAATAGTGAGTTAACATCCCTGACAAAGCATATAGCACTTCTTGAGCTCTCCAGGGACGATATAGTCAAACGATAGAATTTTGGAAAATACTTCACGGTCCTGATAAGAAGTAGGGAAGAATGGAAAAAGAACACCATTTGTATTCTCACATCGCAGCAAAAGTGCCATAAAATGGTACACAGACTGGACCAGAACCGAACAACTGACCGGAGCCGGAGTATTTGGGCCAGGAACCAAATTTTCCGAAGCAATGGGAAAACACCCGGACATATTCCAGGCGGAAATTAATGCTATAGGAAGATGTGCACAGTTCAACTTCGACAGAGACTATAGGAAGAAAGATATTGTCATCTTCTCAGACAGTCAAGTAGCCATCAAAGCGCTCAACAACAATCAGCTCCAGAATGATATGGGAATGCCTAGATAGGCTAAATGAATTAAGCAAGAATAACAAATTATCCCTTCAATGGATACCACGACACGCTGGGATAGAAGGCAGCGAAAAAGCAGACCAATTGGCAAAAGTAGGAGCCAAACTCCGCTTTTAGAACCGGAACCTTTCTGAGGCATAGGGGCGCACACCTACAAGGAAGAATTCAGGAAAGAAGAGCGAACCAAATGGATCAGTCCATGGAAATGCTTTCCAGAATTAAGGCGATCAGAGATTTTTCCAGGACCCCCTCACCCAGAAAAATCAAAACACTTTATACTCTGAATAAGAATAATCTCCGCATCCTCACCGGCTTTCTGACGGGTCATTGCCGATTAGCAAGGCACTTAAAGAGAATAAAAATTGAACACGAGGACAGTTGCCGGTTTTGTGAGGAGGAGGAGGAGGAAACCTCGGAACACCTTCCCTCGGAGTGCGAGACGGTCGCGAATAGGCGAATGTCCTGCTTCGGGTGCTGCATCGTTGAATAGGAGGACCTTTCCTCCATAGAACCATCCAGACTACTTGCTTTTCAAAGCACTGAAGCTGGATGAGGTACTCTGTGATTGAGAATCACATCAACTGAAACACCATGGAAGTAGGACACAATAAATCTGTACAGGTCGCATTGTATTAACACCCCCCCCCCCTAGATCATTCATTCATTCATTCCCGACGACGCCAACAGTTGGGTGAATGAAAAAAATCGAAAATTTGTGTAAAGTCAACGAAAGAAGACCCAGAGAACTGCTGATTAATAATCACTCAACTCAGTGTTCGCCTAATGATTACACTTTTTATACGGAAAACGGAATTATTATCGTGACGATAATACTCACGAACCATTGAAGACCAAAGCTATTATTACTTATATTAAAAGAAATTGCAAAAAGTCAGCAATGGTATCAGATGAGAAATTCTAAAGACGATAAGGATTCCAGTGAAAAGGAAGTAGTCGAAGACATATATATCATCTGCTGTGATGTTGGATAACCTCAACAGCAATTTTGCAGTTGTGGTGAAAGGGTCCATGCTTGTGCGGATAATGAAGGCGGATATTTTAAATGCGATTTCTGTGCGTGAAGAATAATCGGTCGCTTTGTGGCCGGGAATAGCGGCCTAGTCTATGCTAACCACCGAAGAAAAATATATAATATTTTTAATTTTTGAAGTACATAGTTCATTCAGTAGGCCAGAAGCTTATGATATCCCCCAAATTGCTTAGGGGATCGGTATTCCCCACATTATTCCACATTGGCGACAAAATATAATAATTATCGTCCTGTGTATATGCGGGGGTCATTCTGGATTTGATAATAATTGACACGTATTATTTTTCGATGGTAATTGGTTAATCCCGTTTTTCCAATGAAATTTAAGCACAAATATTAGGCTTAGCGACAACCTTAGTGCCAAGAGGCTCGGTTTGCCTCCCCGAGCGCTACCAACGTCAGCACAACTTCGCTTGGTTTAGTTAGTTGGTTTAGTTGATCGCGAAGGCTTTTTTAGATGGAAATTAAAACCAAACGACTAATCATTTTGTATATTACAAACACGTCAAATAACACATAAATGACGTATTTTTCAGCATATTATATTATAACTGCCTTTGATAGATTGACGACTGACAAAACATGTCCTAAAACCTAAAACTTGGCAACGTCGAGATCTTTTGCGGCACGCATTTCTTTCTGACACAATAGATTTCTGGCAACATGTACGATAACGTCACCTGTCAACTGCCAACACGCACTGTATAATTATTATGCTATTAGGGCATTTCCTTATTTAGTCCTGTTCTTTTTTCCTCTTCTTTTACTGATCTATAATTTTCAGCTTTATATTTTGTCATACAATAAATGCCAATTCCTGGGAAATTCTTGATATGATAGCACTCCTGACAGAATTATTTGCAGATCTAGTCATGCCTGGCAAATGCAAGATGAAGGAGGTGCGACTTACGAAAGAAGAAGGGGACTAATGTAAAAGCACAAATAGAGAGGGAGTTAGCTGGAAGATTTATAGCATCGGAGAATACTAGAAATGTATAAGAAGAAATAAATAGATTAAACGATATAATGAAGGAGATTAAAAAGAAGAAGCTGAAGAAAGGTGAAACAAGCAAGAAAAAATCGTGGATGACTGATGAAATTCTGGAGCTGATGGAAATGAGAAAGGGTTTCAGGAACCTAGATAGTGAACAATATAGGGGACACAGAAAATTATAAGACAAAAAATAAGAGAAGCGAATGAAAAAGACATCAAAAAGAAATGTGTAGAAATGGAACTTCCCCAATAGAAACACGACAGCTTTAACGTACACTGAAAAATAAAGGAAGCCACTGGAAGATACAAATCAAAACAGACAAATAAACTTACAAACAATGAAGGAAAGATAATAATTTACAAGGAAGAAATCAAGAACACTTGGAAGATATATATTGAACAACTGTTCCAAGATGAAAGGCCAGAACCACCCATAATAGAAGCAGAAACCGGACCAAATATCTTAAGTGCAGAAGTAACAACTTTAATAAAGCAAATGGAGGATGGCATGGCTCCATGCCCAGATAATTTTCAGGCTGATTTCTTGAAACTTATGGACGATGAGGGAATCAAATGGCTGACCAATATATTCAATATTATACACAACACGGGTATTATCCCGCTACAATGGCTTAAATCGAAGTTCACAGCTATACCAAAAAAGTTGGGAGCCAAAAAGTGTGAAGAATATAGAACAATGGGTCACCTATTGAAAATATTCATAAAATTCATACACAGAAGAATCTATAAAACATGCGAGGAACATACAACGTCCACGCAATTCGGATTTAGAGACGCAGTCGGAACAAGAGAAGCTTTATTCAGCGTACAAGTACTCGTTCAAAGATGTAGAGATATGGATTGTGAGGTGCATGCCTGCTTTGTAGACTATAGAAAAGCATATGATAGGGTGCAACATCACAAGATGATAAAAATCCTGAAAAAGACAGGTATAGACGATAAAGACCTAAGAATAATAATAAACCTGTATTGGAATCAGATGAGTAGAAGAAGACCAAACCGAGACAGTTAAAAATTTGCGCGGAGTACGACAGGGGTGTGTATTGTCGCCACTACTATTTACCATTTATTCCGAACACATATTTAGAGATGCTTTGGACAATGCACAAGAGGGAATTCTGGTAAATGGACAGCGCTTAAATAACATCAGATACGCCGATGATACAATAATATTTACCGATAATATGGAAGACCTGAAACAACTAATGGATAGATTAACAACCAGTAGCCACCAATATGGACTGGATAGCAACATGAATAAAATTAAATATATGATTATTAGCAAGAACAACGTTTCCACCCGACAACTATGACTAGAGAGTGGAACAATTAAAATAGTCGACAAATACACATGTCTAGGCACCATCCTGAACGATCAATAGGACCCCTCGTTAGAAATTAAATGCCGAATTGAAAAGAGCAGAAGGGTATTCATCAAAATGTCAGCAGTCCTTAAAAGTCGAGACCTAACCATGAATACAAAATTTAGAACTGCTATGTGTTTCCCGTGTTACTATACGGAATGGAATCATGGACACTGACAGAAGCAATGACGAAAAGATCGAAGCATTCGAGATGTGGCTCTACAGAAGGATGTTAAGAATATCATGGACAGAGCATGCAACTAACATTGAAATCCTAAGAAGAATGTCAAAGGAATAAGAAATCATGAATACAATTAAAACAAGGAAACTACAGTATCTAGGCCACATTATGCGAATTGAAAACACATATTATAATCTCTTGCAGTGTATATTACAAGAGAAAGTGAAAGGATAGAGAAGCGCCGGAAGAAGAAGAATCTCATGGCTAAAAAATCTAAAAACTTGGTTTTCCATGACAACCACCGAACTATTCCGTGCAGCTGTAAACAAAGTTAGATTAGCCAATATGGTAGCCAATGTCTCGAGCAGATAGGCACCTGAAGAAAGAAAAGAAAAAAGGGTTTGATACTTGACATATGTCATTTGTCGGCCACGTGGACAAGGAACAGGCAGATGCATACCACACAAAATATATTCAATGTTTTCAATCATTTTTATTTTGTATTCTTTAATTAAAAACTAAGGATTGCAGTTTAAACTACACCCTAAGTGCCAGTGGTATAAAGTTAAATGCAAATTATCGAATTCGCATTTGGTGCTTTTCGAAAATTAAATTTAAGTTTGAGATTTAAACACTTGTAAAAGTGCCCCTTAGTCATGATTAGGCCGCGGTCACACGAATCATATCTTCTGAATATTATATTTTAACTGCCTTTGATGACCGCCTGAACATGTTCTAAACCCTAAAAATGAACGCTCTCTAACTTGGCAATGTCATTTTTCGTATATAGTTTTGTCGCTTTTATCTCTTTTAAAGGTTGGATCGTATGTTATTGAAGGCGTTTTCATTGTTGTTGTTTCTGATAATGAACCTTCTAGCTAATTCATTACCTGCTTCTTAAATACCTTTTTCATTCCTTTAACTCCAATATAATTTTTCCTCCTTCATCCTTCATCAAATAGGGTTCCCATTTTCGTTAACATCAAGAATAATTGAAGGCCATACTTTGTGAAATGAAAAAATTAGGAATTAGTAGAAACGTTGGCGACATTAAAGTCGTAATTCCAATTATTGAAAATCGATGGATTGCCTAACCCACCAACTAGCTCTATGTTGATACGCTTTAAAACACGCCTATTCCAATAACTCATAATTTTGTACCTTTTGGCCTATATTGCTATCGATCTGCCTTTGAGTGTCTGATATATAATACATTCATATCGAGCACATACACACACCTATGTTTTTTAATTATTCAGATAAATCCATATTACGAGCTTGTAGCGTTGTTCGCTTTTTAAATACGTAATTGGAGCTTTCAATCAATTTTTATCGTTCCATAAGCACAAATAATAGAAAATGGTGTTTTTTTTTTAATTTAATATGATTTTAAGGATTTAACCTATTTTATGTAATGTATGATTTTTTTTTAAACTGGATGATGTTTGTCTAATGATTAATATGTTTTCCAATTGTCATTATGTAGCTACACGGAAAAAAATTTGTTCTATATTTAAGAATAATGCAATACTTGAAATCTTAGACTGACATGAAATATATTATTCTTATTAAGAGAGTAATCTACAATTAATTCAAAAATACATTTCGTGTTGACTTTAAATAATAGCTGTTTAAAAAATATTGTATTTAAATTGATAATAAAGTGTTCTTATTCAAGAAAAACAATAAACTTAAGAGAAGATGAAACAGTACTTATGTCAAATGGAAATATTCTTGTCACTATTCTTCATAAGAAGCTTACTATTTAGCGGGTGCATGTTGCATCAGATTGTTATAGCACAAAGCATAGCATTGGATGTTCGGCTACAGACGTGACCAGTTCGTTTCCTGATTTCGTTTTGAGTTCATTTTAAAATGGAGGCTTTGTTAAGCGAATGGGGATTGGAAGATCTCACAAATCAGTTTAAACGTAAATACGATAATTGTATTCATTTATTTGCCTTTCTATGTACAAGTAGGCTTAAATATTGCTTACTTTATTTAAATTAATATGTAGAGAACTTTGTTAGGTATTTGGCGTCAAATCATGGCGTCCTACTTTTCGTTTGTCAAATTAGTCAGCTACATATTTAAATATTTCTTTGAGTTGCAGCATACATAATTATAGTATAATAATATAGTATTTCTAGGGATTATTTAAAGTATAGGCTAATGTATCGACATTATACATGTTGGGCGTTTTTCAATATTCACAAGTGTCGACGTCGATGATGTACCTTGTTTTCTGTTCTAATCGACACTTGTGGACTCTTCTTCACTGATGAATATTCAAATAGACCCAATCTGTAGAGCTTATTGTTTAAATCAGTCCTAAAAGCGATATACTAGCCTATATGTATCCAAAAAATAGTTTAAATTTAAACCTCTCAGCCGTATCTAGAAGTTTTGTATTAAAATGTTATACTCAACTTTTTTATTAACCGAGTTATGTACTTGAAAGCACTGTTAAGTTTACGCATTATGTATAATGTTAAGTTTTGTTCGTTTTGCAGTTCAGATGCATTCGTATATGTATGTATAACCATTTCTAGCTTTATTGTGTAGAATTATTGTAATAAATAAGTATTTAAATGCCGAATACTGTTTTTTATTGTATTACACATGTTATAAATAAATATGTATTATATTTTAATAAAAATAAACTATATGAAATAAAACTATATACGCTAAAAAATAAATTATTTTTTATTCAAATATATGTCAAATTTGAATCAAGAACAATAAAAATATATCAAATATAGATACGCTCAAAATACGAGTTTACTATTATCAAAACAAGAATAGATAAATTTCAAACGAATTATACCTCAATTATTGATACAAATGTTAACCTATTCTTAATTGTAAGTAAGTAGTATTTAAAACCAGAAAACCATATCTTGATATTCAAGATTATGATTCTATTACAATAGAGTATTGTTATACTTGGGGAATGGGGAATATAGCATAGCGTTAATTCAAGATTTTTAATCTTAATATTAGTAGGTATAGCTTTTTTTCCGTGTACGTCAATTAAATTATAGCAAATATAACGAAAGACGGATAGGCAGAAAAAGGTTATCATGGTTTAGAAATATCCGTCAATGGACTGGGATAAAAGACTTTCAAATATTGCAGAATGCTTCAATTAATAGAAGCATATGGTAGGAATGGGAAAGGATGAACAGGGCCGACGAGAGGGGGGGGGGGGGGGGGGGGCAGACGGGACAAATTCCCGAGATCAGGTTCCCGCCAAATTACTTAAACTGTTGGATGAAGACAGCATTGCATACCTGACTACCGTTTTCAACCAAATTTGTAACACTGGACAGTTACCTCAAGACTGGTTAGAATCCCTTTTCATCACAATCCCGAAAAAGAGCAAACCCTGCAAATGTAGCGATTTCAGACTGATTAGCCTGATGAGTCACACTCTTAAAATCCTACTGCGTATTCTTTAAAATCGTATGTACGCATTGTGTGAGAGTAACTTAACAGAAGAACAGTTTGGATTTCGGAATGGATTGGGAACTAGAGAGGCCTTTTTCTGCATACGGGTCATTCTCCAAAAGTACTGTGAGTTTCGAAAGAATGTTCATATATGCTTTATAGACTTCGAGAAGGCTTTTGATCGGGTTCGACATGGTCTGCTGCTCGAATATATTGAATCTATAGGACTTGACAATTACGATCTTAGGCTACTGAAAAACCTATACTATCATCAAGTAGTTACCGTTAGGGTAGATCTAAACACCTCTTCAAGTAAAATCCCAATCAAACGAGGAGTACGTCAGGGATGTGTTTTGTCGCCTACACTGTTCAATATATATTCTGAGCAAATATTTCGTGAGGCGATGGATGGCCGAACAGAGGGTATAAAAATCGGAGGAAAAACCATAAACAACATTAGATATGCCGACGATATCGTGATCTTGGCTGAAAGTCTAACAGACCTCCAGACTCTGGTTGACACATTAAATGAATCAAGTCGTCGAAGAGGATTAAAAATTAACATCAAGAAAACAAAATGGATGGCGGTGGGAAAGGTGGATGTTGACCCGGGACAACTGCTTCTGGATGGAAGGGTGGTGGAGCATGTTGATCACTTCAAATATCTTGGTAGCTGGTTGAATGCGGAGGGACTCAGATGAAGAAATCTTAACTCGAATTGGAATAGCTCGTAAAACATTTATATCATGGAAACCAGTTCTGTGCAATAGAAGTCTCTCCATGTACTCACGAAAAAAGATCTTAAAGTGCTACGTGTGGTCAACATTGTTCTACGCCTGCGAGACCTGGACGTTGAAGGCTGTCACCATTAATAAACTTGAGGCTTTTAAACTGTGGTATTACCGCAAAATCCTGAAGATACCCTGGACCACACACACTTCCAATGAGGATGTGCTCGGGATGATTGACGCGGAGAGAGAGCTCCTGAAGACAATTAAAGTGAGAAAAACCGAGTACTATCATATTATCAGAGGTCCAAAATATCACTTGCTTCGTCTCATAATACAGGGTAAGGTGGAGGGAAAGAGATGGATTGGTCGAAAGGAACTGTCCTGGCTGCGCAACATTAGACACTGGACAAATCTACAAGTGAAAGACTTCTTCAAAGTAGCGGCAGACAGAGATAGATTCCACAGAATGATCAACGTGATGATAGCCAACGTCTGAACCCAGGTACGGCACTAAAAGAAGAAGAAAGTATTCGCTAACGTTACATTTCGTGTTTCGTCTATTTAGTAACAGATAACATTAACATGTGACGACGCTTATTTTTATTCGATAATAACGCTTAGAACATTTTCGAAATAAAGTCGTAATCGTTACGTATAATGTACTTATGCAGTATCAAAACGCGAATGGGGCCTAATGCCTAATATTAAATAAATTAATTATTTTTACAATTTAGCTTTAAAAAATGTTTTTTTTATTAATTTTCCCAATTTGAAATGGGATAGGCAGGACAAGTGCGTAACACGTCACAAAACCTGCATTGAAATTATTCCAATAAGGTATAGACAAATATTGTGAAAATGCTATAGATAGGCGATTATTATTGTGAAGTTTTGTACACATTCCAAAAACTGATGAAATTTTCCTGCAACACTCTTCCATCCTCCACATCTCAGATGCGGCTGGAAATTTAGCATAAAGCCTACATTTTAGGGAGGCTCAAAATGAACATTATTGGGCGTGGCACATGAAAAAATGTTCTAACTCCGGCAGCGCTTGCAGCTGGCTTCCACCTCTTATACTGATGAAAGACGTATAGGGGCCCAAAAATCTGAAGAGTCCCGGGGCCCGTTTCGGCTGTCGGCGGCCCTGAGGATGAACGCCTACGCAGGAATCTGCAAGGCACTAGAAGAAGAAGAAACTACACTAATTCGAACTAATTTTGACTAAAAACTGTATGTGCTCAACTATAAGCAAAAATCAAAGTTTCTCGATTATACTTTCCCAAAACAGTGTTCGTTGGCTGAGTCGGTGCAAAATTCCCCTGTTAGTTGTTGAAGTATGCCTTTTCTTGTTTTTCGACGTTCCAAGTGTAGTTTTTCTATATTTTTATACAAGTTCTATAAAAAGCATTTTCAAACAAGTTCTTAAAGATTTGTAAAGAAACCAAGCTCACATAAAATAGAGGATATTATGAGCAGACTCACATCAAAGTCGGAGGAACACTATAAATCTGAATATACCAACTCGCCTCAAAATACACGGAAAAAAGCTATTCTTATTATAAGATTATTAATCTTAAGTCAACGCTAAACTGCATTTCCTATGCCGCATGAATAATAACTATTCTTCAATTAAATAAAACGTTATTGTTATTTAGTAATATTAAGTTAGTACTGATTTAAGAAGAGTAGATACTTGAAACAAGTATAGGGGTAATATTGTTTCATGAAGATTGGTATATTTATGTTATACCATGCTACTTCAATAGATTCTTATTCTTCCAGGCTATACTACAGCAAAACCAGAAATAAAATTACAGGGGACGTGGAGACGAACGTGTTTAATCAATCATGCGCATTGAAGACTATAAGTCTATACTCAAGAATAGTAGGTAAATGCAATATTAACTATTTTTGGTATAAATATAAGATGTGTCAATACAAATATGTATTTAAACTTAAAAATAGAGTTAGTTTTCTTGATTGGAGTGTAATTATTATTATAAGAAGAACAAACTTTCTCTATTCAAGCCTAATAGTTTATTATAAAAATAAGAATACCAGACACTTCTTTGAAGATAAAAAATACCTTTCATATTTCATAGAAGGTTTTTTTTCTTCAATAGATCCTGCCTGAGCCTGCTATTCTTATTCTAACTATAAGATAATTAAAATCAAGTAAATACGCAACTTACATCCAAGAATAGATGAATATTTAAATTATGCCTTGAATAAACTTGACTGTAGCATTATATACTTGCACCAAATATTTATCTTTAAGGATAAGACTATTCTTATTTGCAGATAATTTTTTTCCGTGTAAAATATATATAGAACGAACTTGACGTTTCTGAGGGCGGATATATCAATCTCTTGTTACCTCTAACAAGGATATAAATAAATACCTTGGTTTGACGCAATTGTGTCTATGTCACTTATCTTCTAGATAGAGTTTACAAGAGTTGGATATAGCGGGCCTAAGAGAAAGCATTTCAATGTAGGAGTGAGTATTCGTACCACAAATCTGGAAATGACACATGATATTGAGCCGTCAGCCTCGACTATATACCGGCCATTCGGGTAAAGTCGGGACTTTAGCCAAGCGGGAGCGAGCGAGAGAGGTGCGTTCAGCACACTTTCTTGTATGGTGAATGACATTGAGCCGTCAGGCGCGACAAGTGACGTTCGGCTACTGCTCATTCGGGTAAAGTCGGTGCCATCTGCATTTTTCTCGAAAACGATGGCGAGTGGACATTTGAAATTTGGTACGCTTTTAAGGAACACTTGGTGGGGGCCGCAGGTCAATTGTTTTGGGCGCTTCGATTTTCCGTTTCCGAATTATTACGAGTGGGAGATTTTTCTAAATTTTGTTTCGATACCCCATAACTGTAAAAAAAAAATTTCATGAAGCTTTCTGTACATACACGCCTTTTGAGATTGTCACTTCTGTCATGTGGTTTTAACCACGCGTCGTTTTATTTCTTGGCTTGTTATTAAAACTAGAGTAAAAACAGCTCCTATTGGAATTTGACATAGCGTTTTCAGTAAATAAAGACTTTAACTATTGTTTTCATCTTTTTAATCCGATGTTTCGTCTTCCAGAAGCCATCATCAATTAATTTGTATAAAATACGGCCCTGGAAATTAAACAACGCCATATTTTGAAACCTTTTGTATTCTGAATATAAAAATTATCACACCCTAATGGCTTAGTTAGGTATTGTGTAGGTTTTCACCCTCCAAAAAAATCCTGGATACAGCCCTGTATTTTGGGATATTTCAAATAAAAATTTAATATTTCTAATTGGAAATAAAACACAAGATAAGTTAAGCAAAAGGAATAACGAAACATTATTTCATTAATAAAACAAAAGCGTAACTAATTTAAAGAAATCAAAACTAAACTATCGTTGTCTTTCAAACATAAATAACACCTTCATACTGAAATTTCCAAAACACTACAGCATTTGATAGCGCAATACATTCAAACGCCTGAAGAACCCAATCTTCGTAAGTCTTCTTATTTTTATTCGGTCTCTAAATTGCTCCTGTAAATAAAGTTCTCGGTGTACCTATCCCTACCTCACAGGAAATAATCAAGCGGCGTTAGATCGGGAGATCGTGCTGGCCATGGGCGCTTTGATACTTTGATGCATTCTAACGTTTTCTCGAACTGCTCTGAAAATATAAGGCGCATCGCCTTGTTGACAGTAGTTTAGAACTTCTGCGAGAGGTAAATTATCTAACGCAGGTTCTAGATCATTTACTAGCAAATTTTGAGATTGTACTGTGGCTACGGAACAGTAATAAATAAAAGCCTATTATTCTTATACCTAAAATTGCAGCCCAAATGTTGATAACAGGCATTTTTTAGATAAAAATTGCCTTTATTAATTACCCGACACAGTTGTGATTAGAGAGGATGTGTTCGTTACATATACATTAGTAGGTATTTAACCATAGCAGAAACCCCAAGTACTTGGGCGTGACCACACCACCAGATATCCGAAGAACCTCTTTGCTGAACATATAGGAAAATATGTAGTAACTAACGTAGACCTACCAATCCCTACTGATATCCCATACTTAACATTGTAACGTGATTTGCTTAACAACCGATCCATATGCCTGGTTCACTTAGTGGTGTTAGCATTTATAGGTGTGGATCGTAGAGTAGACAGTTGGGTGAAGGCGCCACTAATTTTTTAATATAACCATATATCAATGATTTTTAGGCATTGAAATTAGGGTAGTGAAATTTAGAAAAATACCGTATGGAAGTGAAAAGAAACTGACTTCAGCATACCAAAATACAACATGAAAGATCCTAATTAAGCTATGAAATATTAAATATATTCTCAGACATAACGTGCACAATGAAAAATTAATTAGGTCTCACCTAATTGAGATTATGGTATCGCTCTTAAAATAACAATAAGATTCTTCAAAATAAGTATCACCCAAATTATAAGGTCATCAACCCTTAATCTTAGCTTCTAAATCTAATATTTCTAACTAAAATCCGAATTTTTAAATTTCTCACTAAGTAACAGAACGCCTTAAATAAAACACCTTAAATAAAGTTTAATC
>MU183198.1:42967-92147 GCA_016904865.1 Pissodes strobi
TAAGTAACAGAACGCCTTAAATAAAACACCTTAAATAAAGTTTAATCCCCTAAATAAAAACAATTAAAAATTAATCCCATGGCAGGGATAGTATCCGTGGACAAATAAACAGTTAGAAAAGAAATATTAAATCAAATAAATTGACCTGTGAAGGAAATATCTGCAAGGGAAATCGAAGTGAGTTCAATTCGGTAACCTGTTTATGTACAAAAATCTAAAGTGGTAGTAATATAACACGATCTACTGCCATAAGTCTTACAGCAAATTACAGGAAGTGCGTAGCATTTAATTAAGTATTGTCATGAATTGGTTTTTATCCGTGACGCCACGCCTTGCTTAGCGTGCAGGAGAATAGCTCAGCTCAGATTCGGAATCGCTCTACGTCAGGTGAGAAGAGATGATAAAGGAGACACGTTGATAAAAACAATCACAAGTTTATTTACAAACAAACTTAACAACGGTTATACTATACGCGAGCAATAATAAATGCGTGTTTTGTATATAGATAAATTAAATGAGCCTACATTATACCCAATTAATACTAAATGCATGTCTTCTCGAGAGAGGCTTAGTTTAAAGTGTTTCTAGGTCCTTGGCCACTCTTTTATTAATAAAGTCTATGCGAGCTGCGTTGTCTTTTATTTATGTATTTATTTTATTATTTATATGGTAAGTCTTTTAGCGTCTCTCAATGACGGAGTAGTTTAATTTAAGTTTGACACAGATTACTAAGGCGCTTGCACTACTTTTAAAAATGCCCTTACTGGAAATTTTGATACTTTACTCGTAGATTCGACTCTCACTACTTTTTAGAAATCCCCCTGGTGCCGTGTACCTATGTACATCCAGGATGGGTAAGGACCTGATCATCCTGTACCTATGTATAGGTGCTCTCAGGTATTTAGGTTGCGGGATAGAACAACTAGCAGAGTACGCACCTGTGTGCTTGCACTCAAATAATCGAGCGGAGTTAAGAGAGACCCGAAAGTCTGGTGAATTTGGCGTTTGCCTGCGTATTTATATTAAAAAAATGCTGATGGCTCCCATCGAACGCTCTAATTGTTTATATAATTAACTGAATGTTTATATAACATTTTTCAATTCAAATTTAAACTTAGGCCAGGGTGATTATTACTTAGTTAGGTTTATACATTTTAGTAGTTCACACATTCTCCCTCCCTGATAACGTTGGTCCCTAATGTTTATCTAGACTTCTTTGCTTTAGAAGAGAGAAAAAAGACCTCAATTCGATAAGACACATCGCATTTCCCAAAATCTTACTATAATTTATTATATATTTCGCCAGTGGGCTTGTTCTGGCTTAGATACAACCATTTGCATTTAATTTTGTAATCTCCCATGCAGTTTTAAGTCCTGGTGTAGTTTGACTCGCCCTTTCTCTGCGACAGTCTGTTAGTGGAGACTACAGTGGGTTCTCATAAATATAATACAAAAACAAATCAGATACTTACAATAATATTAGCAAGTCATTTGCTAACCAAGACAATATCATATACGGTAAGGAAGAAAGTCGGTATTAATTATGCAAATAACGGTAAGATACGGTAATAGATACCATAAATATTATGAAACGATTAAAAAGGTAATTAACGGTAGTTTCCAAAAAGATAAGGTAAAATATGGTAAGTAACATAAGTAATGATATTGTACGTCATTTTCATATAGTCATACGTAAGTTCACTGGCGGTGGTTGGTGGGTATTCCCTAATTCACACGGCTACTTGCCTGGGCCTATTTAGAGCTTTAATGCCTCCTATGAGGCTGCACGTCACGCCATGTGGATCAGCATCACCTCGACAAAACGATATCAAACTGCCAGGAATGAACCTGAAGAAACTCTCTAGGCTTTGAAAAGGTATATAAAATACTTTTACGAGACGATATTGCCGATAATAAGAGAAAATATTAACGGCAGAATGCTTGCCAATTTATCTCATGTAAAATTAATAAGAATACTAGACCTAATGGTCAAAACTACAAGGATAATACATCGACTTCGATGTATTACCTACACGTTCATTGCTCAGAAGGAAAGACCACCTCAATGTCAAACTGCTAGTATCGAATTAATTGACGCTGTCCTATTGCCAGAAGAATATTTTGTAAACCTTCTAAGAACACTGAGATATCCCGATGGTCAAAATGAAAGGAGACGGCGCAGTGTAAGTTTCAACTTCCTGCTGAAAAGCGTTAGAAGTGAAGATTTTGAAGACTCGTTTGATGAACGATGGCTAAAGAAGCTCTAGCAGAAAAAAGTGATTCTGTAAGTCAAATGAAAACCTCAAATACTGATTCAAACGCGGTCTTTACAAAGAAAATGGAATAAGCTTAAGAACCTTCTCCACAGGATTCAAATGAAGTCCGGGAAATGGATACTTCACTACCAAATTTCAGGGATAAGTCAATTATACAAATGGTTTTTCAGCATCCTGCTTTGAGGGTAAATTGTTTAGCTATGTTTCTTTCTACTTTGCTTGATTTTAATACAAGAAGAAATTTGGCTCCTGGTAGAGTGTTTTCCAGCAAGATATGGGAACATGCGCAAAAAGAATTTTATTTATTAGACAAGTCACTAATATTGAACAAAGTGACAATGATAAGAAGCCGTCCCACAAGACAGATTTCAGGATATATACCGAACCTTTCCACTAAATATGGATAGAGCCTTAGAATACCTTCTGCAACAAAATATTGATGAGATAAATGATGAGAACATTAATGGATTTAATAATCTTTTGTAAACCTTCTAAGAACACTGTGATGTTGCGATGGTCAAAATGAAAGGAGACGATGCCAGAAGGTTCAGCTTCCTACTGAGAAACGCGTTAAAAGTGAAGATTTTGAAGGTTCGTTTGATGAACGATGGACAAAGAAGATCTAGCAGAAAAAATGATTCTGGAAGTCAAATGGAAATCTCAGATACAGATTTAAACCCGGTCTTTACAAAAAATAAGCCTAAGAAACTTCCTTCACAGGATTAATAAGAAGTACGGGAAGTGGATACTCCACAACCAAGTTTCAGGGATAAGTCAATTATACAAATGGTTCTTCAGTATCAGTCTGCTTTGAGGGTAAATTTGTCGCTATGATTCTTTCTACTTCGTTTGATTTTAATAAGAATTTTATTTATCAGACAAGTCACTAATATTGAGCAAAATGACAATGATAAGAAGCCGTCCCACTAGACAGATTTCAGGATATATGCGGAACCTTTCCACTAAATATAGAGGCTTGGAATACCTTTTGCAGCAAAATATTGATGAGATAAATGATGAGAACATCAAAGGATTTAATAATCTTTTGTAAACATTCTAAGAACACTAGTCAAAATGAAAGGAGACGACACCAGAAGGTTCAGCTTCGTGCTGACAAAAGCGTTAAAAGTGAAGATTTTGAAGGTTCGTTTGACGAACGATGAACAAAGAAAATCTAGCAGAAAGTGATTCTGGAAGTCAAATGGAAATCTCAGATAGAGATTTAAACCCGGTCTTTACAAAAAATAAGCCTAAGAAACTTCCTTCATAGGATTCATAAGAAGTCCGGGATGTGGATACTCCACTACCAAGTTTCAGGGATAAGTCGATTATACAAATGGTTCTTCAGTATCAGTCTGCATTGAGGGTAAATTGTTTCGCTATGATTCTTTCTAATTCGTTTCATTTTAATACAAGAAGAAATTTGGCTCCTGGTAGTGTTTCCAGCAAAATATGAGAATATGCGTAAAAAGAATTTTATTTATCAGAGAAGTCACTAATATTGAACAAAATGGCAATGTTGCCCACTAGGCAGATTTCAGAATATATGCGGAACCGTTCCACTAAATAGGGATAGAGCCTTGGAATACCTTGTGCAGCAAAATATTGATGAGATAAATGATGAGAATATTGCCGAAGGATTTGATAATCTTTTGTAAACCTTCTAAGAATAATGTGATATGGTGATGATCAAAATGAAAAGAGACGACGCAGGGAGGCTCAGCTACCTGTTGGCAAAAGCGCTAAAGGTGAAGATTTTGAAAGCTCGTTTGTTGAACGATTGTCTGATAAAGAAGATCTAGCGGAAAATAGAAAAACTGAAAGTCAAATGGAAATCTCAGATACAGATTCAGACCCGGTCTAAAACACAAAATATAAAAAAAAAACCGAAGAAACTTCTTCATAGGGTTCATATGAAGGCCGGGAAATGGATACTCCACTTCCAAATTTCAAGAATGAGTCATTTATATAAATCTTTCTTCAGCGTCAGTTTAATTTGAGGGTAAATAATTATTTCTCCTATTTCGTTTGAGTTTAAGACAAGAAGAAATTTGGCTTCTGGTGGAGTGTTTTGCAGCAAAATATGAGAATTTTATTTATCGGACAAGTCACTAATATTGAACAAAAGGACATTGAAGCCACTTTCTTAAGAAGCTGTCTTACTAATCAGTTTTCAGGGCACATTTATGAATTTCCAGAAGTTAGCGATAATATCCAATTTTAATTTCAAGCAGGTACAGGTTTTCCAGTTCAAGATAAGATAATTTTTACATTGAAAAGAGTAAATTTAAAATTTAATGTGCATCAAAATGATCTAATTTAAATATTATGTTTTTGAATTCGTCATAATATAAGAGAAATAAATCTTTTTTTTGTAATTTGACTACCTATCTATTTAGCATTTTCTGAAAGATTTTAAGTAATTCTATACGAATTTATTGAGCCCATGAATGTGAATAGAAAAAGAACACTTTTTGGGACAAAATATATATTTTTCAATTTGAGCTATATCTACTAGTCGTGACTAGTAAATTTCATAATTTTTGTTGTCGAGAAAATAACTTCCAATTTAGCAATAGAGTCGGATATATCTAAAACGGTTCCATTTGTATGGTATTCTAAATAGTTTCGATGTAGCATTCCTTACTTAAAAGATTCCAATAAACCGGGCCCAATAAATGCCCATGCCAACATTTCAACAAATAATCTCCATTAATTTTATGAGCACTGTATATTAACCAATCCCCGGCCAATGGCAGCATATTTCAGGTAGCGAATGCGTTCCACCATCGAGCTGCAAATTTCCAATTAATTAGTCGGAGTTACACGGCGCTAATTATGCAGCTGATAAACAATAGAACATCGCCAGTGTATCGGACATTGGCTAATGTATGTCCCTCTGTCCTCGCATGATTCCATATTGGAATAAATGGAATTGAATTTATGTATGTACGGGGGACATGGCTGGAAAGCGTTAAACGCTGTACGTGTTTTCGATATGTATCGGCAAACTATGTGAAAATAATTGTCTTTGCTATAAATTTGTCCAGATACTGGATGTGACCAGACGTCTAAACTATGGTCAAAATTGCGTTACATTTTTTAATTGGTTAATTTAGGTTAGTTAGATAAATTAGTCTTATATGTACTAGGCTTTCTGATCATAACCTGACACGCTTTCCGATTCCTAATCAATATGTTTGTCTTCATCTCCTCAAGTTAAATTCAAAAATTGTATTAACAACGCCTTGTAACTATTTTCTTTTTTTATAGCAATAGTTGTTTGTCTATATCTTCTAATAATTGTTTTATTTGCTTGCATCTGTCTTAATTTATCAATTCCTCCCACATTCTATCCCCGATATCCTTATAGTCTGGAATCCATTTCAGTTGCTAGTAACTTGTTTTTGTATTTTTTGCTTAGCTACTGCATTTTTGGACCATACATAATTAAAATTCTTACTACCTACCACTTGTCAAGTATTGACACTATGTTGTGATTTTCTTATTAAGTACCATATATTTTTTTCAGACTTATTGAGCAACTAAAAGTATGTTTTCATGAAAAAAATATATTTTAAACCCAGAATGGGACTAATTAAATGTTGTAAAGGATGCCTATGCCTGTGTATACCTTACTAGAAGCCACCAGTAAATTTTAAATAATAAATGTGAAAATGCCAAGGTCGAGTTAACTGACACTGTTCTATTGTCAGATTTATATTTTTACCTGAAAAAACATATTTTTATGAATAAAAAATAAAAACAAATAATATTTATATTTATTAAAATAACTGTTTGCACAAAAGTGAGAAAAAGTGCAATAAATGATGAAAAAACTCTAGAAACAAATGTTAAAAAAACAATAGAACACTTAAAAGCTTTCTAAATGTTCAATCGAAAGTAATTTTTGAAATATTTTTTTATGTTTCAATGGAACTAGAGATGATTTATTAAAGTAGAGAGCCTTAGAACGTATACATACTGAGGCCGTCGCCGTCGATAAGCAAAAGTCTGTGAAAACCCGTTTATATTACTGTAATCTATACAGAAACGTTATAGTAAAATAAGAGAGCACTTTGAGCCAATCGTAGAAATTTTTTAAAATATTTTTTGATGTTTCAATGCTGGAAACTATTTATTGAAACAGGGCGCATTAGAACGCATACACATTGGCATGGGCGTAGACAGGGAGGGGCCAGGGGGGGCCGTGGCCCCCCCTGGGAATTTCACCGACTCATGACTTTTGTGTAAAAATTGGGCGTGGCCCCCCCAAATTTGCCACTACTGCGGCCTTGTCTACGGCTCGCCCCCCCTGAGAAAAAATCCTGTCTACGCCCATGCACATTGGGGCCGTGCATAAGCAAAATTTTGTGTAACTGTATTGGAATCAAACGAAATAGGGGAAACATAGCGAAACAATTCGCCCTTAAATTATATTGATGTTGAAGAATCATTTGTATAACTGATTTATCCCCGAAATTTGGTAGTGGAGTATGAATCCTGTGAAAAAGATTCTTAGCCTTTTTCCATTTCTTTTGTAAAGACCCAACTGAAACTACATCTGAGATTTCAATTTGACCTCCAACATCACTATTTTCCCTTTATCCTACGATCGTACGTCAAACGAGCTTTCAAAAGCTTCACTTTTAACGCTTTTGCCAGCAGGAAACTAAACCTTCCGGGGTCGTCTCCTTGCAATTTGACCATCGCCATATCTCAGTGTTCTTAGAACTCTTTAATTTCCTCATCATTTATCTCATCAATATTTTGCTGCAAAAGGCATTCCAACGCTCACACTCTAGCATGAGCTTAATTTCTTCTTGTATTAAAATCACACGGAATAGGAGAAACATAGCGAAGCATTTTACCCCCAAAGCAGACTGATGCTGAAGAACCACTTGTTTAACTGTCTTTTCCCTGAAGTTTCCCGGACTTTATACGAATCCTGTGAAGAAATTTCTTAGGCAATTTCCATTTTTTTTATGTAAAGACCCGGGTCTTAATCTGTATCTGAGATGATTCTATGCTACACTAAAGAAAATCAACTAAAACCGAAATAATATGGCATTTTATGATAGTATAATAACTTCCACCATGAAGTAGCAATAACAAAACAAAATAGATTAATTGTCCGAAAATGACATATTGTGAGTTTGTTTTCATAGTTATTTTCGCTCATTTTTCGCTTAAAAAAAAACAGCTTTAAATAACCCCGTTTCTTCTACGAAAGTAAATGGAAAAAAGTTTGAGCCTCCTAATGAGACTACTCCGAAAAGTTAATATATGCAAAAGAAAGCAAGAACAGACTGCCTAGGAATTTAGTCATACATATATAAGGCTTACAAAAGACATTAAAAATTATTTTATTGCATTATAAATTTATTTTTTGGGTAAAGGGACATTATTGACCAAATTCCAAAGCAATTTGTCCTTGTTTTCCTTTGTGTATATTAGATTTTGGGAATGGTTTCGATATTTAATTATTATAACGCATTGCACCCATACAATGTATGTATTTTATAAATACTTTATTAAAAATGCTTAAAAGGCATCATACTTTTAAGTAAAAAATCTTGAGCTAAGCTAACATTGTTGGCATGCATGCTCTCGAAACAAAATTGGATTACAACTCCTGAATCCACTTAACGATAAATGTTTACTTTTACTTAATGCAATCACATGTGTGATTCCCTTCACCTTTTCTGGAGGACACTGCAATAAAAAAATATTTTCAAAACACATCACTCAAGATGTGAAAGTTAATTACTCGGTTTTAACCGTAATTACTTGTAGAAGTATTAATATACATTCGCATCTAGCGATTCGCGGTTATAAATCATTATGACGAATGCACACGCGTCAGGCCAAAATGGAAATATTATTATTTATGTCTTCATAGTCCAGTGGATTGCTTTCAACAGGTTTAGCGGGGCAGTGGTTAGACCTTGTGCTTGTAATACTGCGCCCCGCGATCGATTCCAGTAGCAAGTCATGTTTTTTTAATTTTTTTTAAGGATATGTTTGTAAACTTCTTTTCTTCATTTTGGTATTTTTTTGTTTAGGTTTTGTTGGTTGCGCCCCCGTAGCGAGCGAAATGAGCGGAGGGCCATGCGTGAAGTGAAATATTAAACATTCTAAAATAGTAAACAAACGCTTTAAGTCCCGCCCAATTGTCATAATGGTTTATAACCGCGGATCGTCAGAGGCGAGTTTAATATACTATGCAATATGACCAACAAAGATGACATCATTCTTAATATGTGCTTTTATTTTGAAATTTCAACGAAATTCAATAATCAATTATTAGAATCTACTACACCCATAGAAACTATGTATGTTATAAGAATAAAGGATTATGATACCTTTTAAGCGAAAATCTTGAGCTAAGTTAGAATTGATGGCCTGAATGTTCTCGAATGAAAATTGGAGTACAACTCCTGAAACCCACTTAACGATGAGTATTTACTTTAATTTAACACAACAACATGTGTAACCCACTTCACCCCTTCTGGAGGACACAAATATATTGTCAAAACAGATCACTATATCAAGACGTGAATGTTAATTAGTGGATTTTAACCGTAATTGGTTGGAGAACTGTATGTAATACAGTATGTAGTGTGATCAACAAAGATGATATGATTATTATATTATTATATATATTTTATTTTGAAATTTAATTAATATTTAAACTAATCCTTACGTCCAAGAATGTAGCCCACGCTTGACAGAATGATGAATAAAATATAATTTAATAACAAAAATGATCTGTCATTTTCTGGCCGTTACAATAGGGTAGGGAAACAATATGACAAAGTGTTAATTACCGATAATAATGATGACCTAAAGCAATTAGTCCACGTAATAGTACAACACAGAAAAGCATGGGTGCAAATATCTTCAACAAAAAGCAAAATTCGTAATTATCACTAGAGACTGGAATGCATTTGAAATTCCAGCACAACGTTTAACGTAAGGTTTATAGATTGCGTGGGCAATTTTAAATATCTGTGAGCATGGCTTTCCGAGGATTGGTAAGCCAATGAAAATAAAACCTCGCAATGAAATCATAAAGATTCAGAAAAAGAAAGGCTCTGAACGGATTTATCCAGACTATGATTTGCAAAAAGATGCATGTGCTTCTTCACGGCGCGGAAGGTAGGACCCTGAATGCGAATGTCATTATTGGAACCTTAAATATATGACTGTGTCGTAGAATTATCCTAGATAGCAAGAATGGCAAACATAAGAGAATGAAGAAGATCTCAGGCCAACAGGAGCCACAAGCTGTCCGATAAAGTTAAAAGGGAGCTATGAGAACAACCCCAACCAGGGCCATGGAAGTAATGTTGTGCTTGCCGCCCCCCAGATATTTATCTAAGGGAGCTTGCTCTGACTACATTGCTGAGGCTCAGACTCGTTGGTGTGAGAAACTAGACGCGACCTGTGGGAAGGAGTATAGTCGGAAGACTACCACTACTACAGACCAGCGTAGGCAGCATACCTCCCAAGTTTGTTTTTGACAAACTATATGATGTACAAATAAAACGAAATGAGCCTATAACCGAAGGTGCGGTTAACATTTTTGTGTATGGCTTAAAAACCCAGGAAGGAGCAGGCTGTGGAATTTACTCCCTAAGCTTGCGAATTGAACTCAAATGGTTTATGGAGGGACACCTAAGCATAGTTCAGCCTGAACTTGCTGCTATATCCATAGCCGCAAAAGAGATTGTTCACAGGAAAACTGAGGACAAGACCATTAAAATCTAAATGGACAGTAGACAAGCACTACTGGCCCTGAAAAGAGACAGCCAGGTCAGTACTAGAATGCCACAATTCACTGGAGCATGCCGCCCGCAAAAACAGAATTTCTGTGTGCTGGGTTAAAGGACATGCACAGTGCGAAGGTAACAAATTAGCGGACAAATTGGCTAGAAAGGCGGCCGGTTCAAACATTATGGGAGCCGGCCCTTCAAACCTACCTATCGCGACGTTGATACATATGATAAAAAAGATCACCCATGAAGACTTTAGGGCAAGATGGGACGAAACAACTAACTGTCGACTGGCCATGAGTCTGCAGCAAAGGCATACCTGGGTATGTCAAGGAAGAACCTACATCTCAGGGGGATTCTGACTGGACAATGCCAGCTAAGGAAACATCTCTACACAATGAGACTATGTGATACACCTCTATGCAGAGGCTGTGAGCAGGCGGACAAATCAGTGGAGCATCTGCTCTGTGATTGCGACGCTGTTTCGGAACTAAGAGAATCCATTTTGGGAGAACGATGGCCAACCATGGCTTTTCTCAGAACAGCCTCCTCGGGCAACATCGACGCCTTTTTTACAACACTAGGCTGGGCGATGTCCTAGACGAATTGGTCCAGTGGGGCCTAAGTGCCGTGGCCTTTTAAGGCCAGAAAGAAAAATGGCTTATTTGAAGCCTGTAACACAGATTACTCCTAGTATTCTGTGTCTGTAATGCAGAGTCTGGCATGTACCAAATTTTGCATTGTATTATTCAGAGGAAGATGCAGAAGAGAAATGTCAAGAAAAAAGATGCAATAGCTGCGGAACATAAGGCAACGAACAGGAACAGAGAAGTAATAGGAAATGCTGAAGAAGCAAAATAAAGAAAATGGTCCTATGTATCGATCCAATGATCCAAGATGTCCCCGATCAATAAAAATAGGTGCAGAGCGAACTTTACGGTAAAAAATGGATAACTTTACCCACTTCACGGATCGCATTTTAGCGAATTAAAGAGAATTCAACGGATTCCCATTGTACCCTGACGATATTTTCTAGCAGTGCAAAAACTAAAATAATTTAAAACGCCAATATCACTAACAGGTTTGCAGAAGATTTAGACCCGGAAAACCATACCCTCATATATAAAGTCATTCTTTGTCCCATTGCAATTATAGACTTTGATTTCTCTCCTCTTAACATTGCTTCCCGTATATTCCCATCTCATTTTGGCCCCATTTCCATTGCTTACTCTTCTGGCTATCAGTGACACAGCGTTCCATCTCTTTTCAATGTGCAAACGATTTTCCCAACCTTTTCCCTCAACCTCTTTCACGTGACGTTTCTTTCTAACACTCTCCGCCGCTATGCATATTTTCCCGTCATACGTCTGTCTTTCTCTAAGACATTATATTTTCCCTATTCACTTTGTATGGAATTTCGTAAGTTTTCTATCCCTTTCTGGCACGTTTTATCTGTTTTTCACTGAGAATGAACAGCGTTTTAGCTGAGAGGAAATACCGATTTTGCTAACAGTAGGGCCGGCAGTAAATTGCCCTTAAGTTATGAGTTAGTTATACGAGGCGGATTCAATTAGTGGTCTGCTCAACATATAAGCATGTTGTTAGTTAAATTTAAATGAATATAAAACATTACACAAAGACATTTTGCGCTTGGAAATTGGATTAATCGGTAGTTGCCAACTTAATTTTATATTCTTTATAAAAATAACCGACTATTAGATTGACAAGGTGGTCATTGGCGTGTGTATTTATTTTCCGAATGTTGATTGTTGCACTAATATGAGGGCAGTTTTGCTATAGAGGTAAGTACTTATGCCAAAGCCAAGGCCTGATTTATTTTTCAATGGATTCTTCGATTATGTCTTTTGTATATCTTTTTTACCAAAAGCTTCTTCTTCTTTTTATCAATTCCATTAAATATACATTTTATCTAAGACTGTTAAGAATTTTGCTTGCTACAGCTTCGTTTGCGATTAAGTAACAGTGTCCATGATTCAAGCTCATTGAATAAAAATCCATTATACGCAGGCTATGACCAATCACAGACATGTCCATTCAATACCTCCTACAACAGTTGAAGGAGGTATTGGTCCATTGCCAGTGCTGGGTTTTATATTTGTGCTATTTGGTGCTGTGGCCGAGAAATTGGATGTTATTGAAAATGGCATTCTTTTATAATTTTGGCTGGATATTTTACACCGAACTAATGCTGTAAATAAGGCTCTTCAACAAAAAATATGGATGTAAGTACTACACCTAACCTCTTCTCTTCATTGATCCAGTACTTTAAATATCTTAGAAACTAGTTTGATCAATATGAAGCCAAAGGAATAGCATTAACAGGCAAAGATAAATACACAGAACGGAGAAGAACTAAAAGGGAGAGGCATTTAGGGGAACCAGATACGGAAGTTAATTTAAGTCCTAGAGAGACAATGAGAGCACAGATTTACCTTTGCATCCTTGACAATCTGCAAGGAAATTTTCCCATTTGTTGCGATTTTTCACTAGATCTCCGAAACAATGAGTTTTTTCATGAAACATATTATTTACGTCCTTAAAATAGATTAAAACAAGCTAAGGCTAGAACCAACTCTGTAAGTCCAATAGTTATCAAAATACAGCCGTCCAAGAATTGTAAATTTTTTCCAAAAAAGTTAAATTTAAAGTTATAGGAAAGGATGTTGTATCAAAAATAATTAGGTTTAATTTGAGCATAGAGTAGGTCTGATAGCTTCCTCACAATGCTTAAAGATCCAAAAAATGGGAAAACAGTATTTTTCGCAAATTTACTCTGTTTAGTATGAGGGTAGTTTCAAAGGAAAACCCATGTATATCCACAAGAAATATATTAGTGTATTTACAATTTGTCCCTATCCAACGTTTTGACATTAACGTCGGCATTGTCAAATATGAACTGCATAATTCTGGTATTCACTTTTTGCCTTTTATTTCTTTTTTAATCACATTCAACTAACAGAAGACACATTTGAAAAATTTCACGTGTCAAATACCCCTCAAATCGTAGTGAGAACTCAACAGAGCAAATTTGCGAAAAATGCAGTTTTCTCATTTTTTGAATTTCTAAGCATTGTGAGGACCTACAGACGTCGTTCTATGCTCAAATTACAGCTAATTACATTTGCTACAACATTCCTTCCTATGACTTTACCGGTAAAATGAGTATTTTCCCCGATTTCGGGGTCAAAAGTTGATCAAAATTTCACTTTTTTGGAAAAAATGTACAATTTTTGGAGGGCTGTATCTTGGTAACTATTGAACCTACATAGCTGGTTCTAGCTTCAGCTTTTAGAAAATTTAGTCTGCTTTAAAAAAACACTAGTGCGAATATTTTGCGGTATTTAGCACAGTCTTCGTCTTCGAAGCTACAAACTTGGATATACACTAATGGAAGTGCCCCTAACAACATATTAATAAACGAGAACTAGCCGTTAGATATGCGATTTTAATGTACTATATGATGGCCTATACAGACGACTTGGACGAACATTTTCCAGAAGAGTGCATTCACTTGAAAAAGTGATTAAATGAACTAAATGATAAATGAAGTAAAGTCGACTCTCCTACAGATTAGGTAAAATTGTTGCATTAAAATAAACTAACATTTTCACTTTCAAATATGAATGTATGTCTTAGATGTTTTTTCTATAATGGTAGCCAATGCTAGTTGGGAGGGTTCATTTTCCACGCTTAAACGGGTGACAACCTATTTTTTGTAATTCAGTTACGCAAGAAAAACTACAATGTTTAGCCATATTATCAATAAATTCAGATATTTTACAAACCATACACTAGCCAGATACAACTAAGTTTTTCAAATTTAAGCAAGGAAGCGACATCTATAGAATTTAGCAAAAGTCCTCTTGCATTTTTATACCACAAGTTCATTATGTGTTCATTTTCAAAGTTTTTAATCTGTTACTGAACATGTCAATATTTTGCAATATTGGGAATAGCAGTATTATCTTTGGTTGTTATTTTTGTTTGTGTATTTTCTTTAATTTTACCTTTTCTTATTATTTTATTATTTATTAACATGTTGTGAAAAAATATAATAAATAATTTTGGATTTTCGATTTTTTTAAAACAATACTTAGGTATATAAAAACAATAATTTGACTTTATAAATTACTAATATGTAGGGGGTAGGGGCATCGGTTACGATTAGCACCGGGCGCAAAACTACCTTAAACCGGCACTGTCCAATGTTATTTAAGGAGTAATCATAAACAAAGGACGACTTTATTTTTAAGAATTAATGATCTCCTGTGCTGACGTCATTCAATTCAATCTGTAATGCAATTTTTTGCAATTTTTAAGAATGTGGTGAAGATAATTATATTAAGTGATGACAGGTTATCTGGAAGGCCACCAGAGATTATGGAAAACGCTAAATGAACATCAATATGCCTTCGGCCCGAGAAATGTCGCAAAATATTGGTTCTTATCTTATTTAATTAAACAATTTCCAAAAAAATCATCATCATCTTGCCCTTATGTACTCTTCGAAAGAAAATTATCTGTGCTTTTGACAGGCCTCTTCCGACAACAATTTTTGTTACGAGTCACTTCTGCCCTCGACTGCAAATTGAATTTACCTTTCTTTCAAGCATAACAATTAAATATTATCCCTTCTAGTAAATACCCAATACATTGACAGATTAACATTGCTATTTGTAACGTATTAATTATTTAATGATATCTAAACAAATCTAACAATCGCATTCTATCCTTAAACGTTCCAAACTGATAATTAACCCTCAAAAACCCCACTAAATTGCGTCTTTCTATCAACAGATTTCCCTTAGTTAAAAAGAACCCCTGCCTAATAATAAATTGACATATTCATTCCATCTGACTTATTACCTACTTTACTGCGTGTCCCTTTTCACCAGAACTGTGAAAACACTTTTTTGATTATTAAGGGTGGAGTCGCGCCATTTCCTCAAATATTTTCATCTCTAAACACGGTGTTATCTATAACTCTATTTCGAAATGGTGCGGAGTAATAAAACCTACTTATAAATGCAAAACTCTAACAGAGTGGTCAAATAAATTTTTGTGATTTCTAAATATTTAGCCACAGCTGTTATAGCCTGCTGTATTATATTTTAACCATTCCACCCTGTTTTGTATGGCAATCCCGCTGCAAACAATAGGCTTTATTAGCAAAGGGGCCATTTTCTACCTGCAGTAGCGTACGTTTGGGTATTGGGTCAAATTTGAATGTTTACAATAGTAATAAAAAAACCTAAGTGTGATAAATATAATGCTGGGAAAGTCCGAGTATTAGGACAGGTAAACGTTTAAAATATGTACGTATATGTACGTAATTATGTACGCCTATGTATCAGCCATCAGAAAATGATTTATTACTTCGCATCATTTCGAAATAGAGTATAATACTTAACCACACTAGAACATGCAGAATATTTTTGTTGCCCAAGAATTATGTTACTATCCAAAGTAACAAGAGTAGATCGATTTAATACAAAACCCAACCCAAACAAAACAGGAACAGAGTATAAAGAATATTTAACCACAAACTTGACAACAGTGTCACTTGAAGGCCAGGAGGGCGAATATGTTAATTATTAGTTATCAGCATTTTGCTTGGGGTATTGGAGTGATGAGGTATTTTAGGGTCCGTTTTAATTGAGCCAAACCGTATCCGAGCTTATAGCTTTTAGCTACTTCAGCTATTTTGGATTAATATGTCGAGCCCCAAGATTTGTCCAAGTAGCCAAGTACATATACGAATTCCGTATCTTTGGAACTTATAGTCATGTTTTTGAAAAAGCAGGTTCATTCCTAAAACATCCGATCTCATGCGGCCAGAATACCGATGTAAATAGAACGATTTTGACGTTGATACATTTTTTGCAGATTTGTTTCAGGAAATTATCGAACAACTCAAGTAAAATAGATGAACGCAAAGAGTACTACAAAAGCGACCGAGATCACACACACACACGTCCGCATAGGACACCACCTATGAAGCCGGTAGACATACTATCACCATAAAATCGCCAAAACTCTTTTGTATGGAAACAAAGGGGTTCTCTCTGTTCTAACCGCTAACTATATCTAATTGTAGTGGTGTGGTTAACATCTATATTTTTGTTCATTAATGACATTAGAGTTTTGACCAGTTTAACCAATTGGTTAAGCATACTCGAGTACCTGGCTTACAGCTAATACGTCTGTCCAATATTCTGACCTATATTTTTCTTTCTTTGCAATCTGCCTACCTGTCACTTTTCTAAGAAAATTTCTAATTCTAGCATGTGTATGAGAAACATAGAAAACATAGCACGATCCTTTACAGTCCTACGGCACTATGCTATATTAGTCGCTTCTGATTTTTTTTTATGTGGCACACACACTAAAGGGAGATCCTATGGCGCTCGACGAGCGGTGTGTGTGCGAAGATGTTGATTGACACGGTTCTAAAATGTTGTAGGTTGTAATTAGGGGGAACAGATGTCCTGGGAGTAAGTTCCACAGTGATGCAGTGCGCCAGACAACGGAGTTCTTGTAAAGCGATGTTCTAGGTGTTTCCAGTTTTACGACGAACTGGTGCGCTCTTGCCGTCTGTCGTGACTGTCTGACAGGCGTTGCCAGGGGCGTGATGAGGCGTGCCAAATCCTGGTAGCATCTGCCGTGAAAGTATCTGTAGAACAGGGACATATCGGTCACATGTCTGCGGTGTTCCAGACTATCCAGATTCCGGGTCAACTCCGGATCGCCGACAAGACGCACAGCTCTATTCTGAATGGAATCCAGCAGCTTTAGGGTGGATTTTGGTGTGTGAGCAATATTCAGCACGGTCTTATTTGCGCTTTGTAGAGCAAGAGCAACTGCTGCGGTGAATACAATTTTTTGTTGCGAAATGGCGGACCAAGCTTCTGGGAGGCTGATTTTGCGGTGTTCGCAACGCACATAAGGCTGTTGACCGAGACACCCAGCAATTCGATTGACGAGTCTGAAGGAATGGTCGATCCTGCCATAATGATGTATTGGCCCTTTTGGTAAACGTGGCTGCTTGGGTCTTTGCTGCATTGAACTGGACCAAATATCTGTCGCCCCAAGTTTGAACTTTCCCCAGGTCTTGATTAATTCCAGGTTTTTCTGATCTAAATTGGGATACAAGGGTACTGTCATCTGCAAAACTGTAAACAGGATTAATATGTATTGCGCCCGACGTGAACTAAACACCGTATCGCAAACACAGAATCTGACTACTAGACCATGTAGACCTAGTGGAATAAACTGACTGGACCGTAGATGAAGTGAAAGTGACGTAAATCCACCAATCGGAAGTGACTAATATAGCATAGTGGCGTATGACTCTAAAGAATCTTAAGATGCTTATGAGAATGTTGTTAGTTGAGGTTCTGACTTATTTCTCATTATTAATAAATATATTTACTCAAAAAAACTCAGACGAACACGATACGAAAGTTGGGTTATAATAGGTTTTGTGCAACGGCTGTTTACGTCATTATTGACGTCACAACGGAAGTTAATAGTATGAATTAATTTGAAGCAGAAAAATTCCCTTAAAATGAATTTTTTGCTTCAAACTATTCCTTACTATTATCATTTTATAATAATTATAAAATGCTATTATATTCTGTTGTTACGTCAATAATCGTTGCACAAAAATTCATATGGTTAAGTTGAGAGTATCGACACTGTTGACAGTTGACAAACTGAACATAAAGTGACAATAGCAATTGAACACAGGCGCTTTCTCTAATTGAGCGGTTGATTCACTGGTTGACAATATACCTACCTATCCTTTTCTTACTTATGGAAAATGGCAAAGACGACATCAGATCGGTGGTTCAACTGCTGAATAAAGAAAGCGCCTTAACACTGATGAATGAGTAATAACAATGACAGTACATGTCAATAGATTGACGGAACCAGATCATTGTGCGTCAGACCGTCATCGTCGGTGTGGTTTGGGATTATATTTATCCTTTTCTTTCTTATAGCAATGAAGTTAGTGACATTATAAAAGAAATGCATTCGTATAGGCATGTTTTTATGGGTCCGCCGACCGGTTGGCATCAGGCGTTTTCATTAGGACGTTGATTAATTCGAACACGGCCGTAACCTACACACCGGAGGAAGGGTAACAGGTTAGTCAAACTCATCAAAACCCTGATACCATTAATGAACAGAAATATGGATGTTAACTGCTACAACTATAGTTAGCGGTTAGAGCAGAAGGAACCCTCTTTTCCATACTCAAGAGTTTTGGCGATATTGAAAATCTGGCAAGCCTGTCTACTGACTTCAAAGGTGGTCTTCCATGCGGACGTGTGTGTGTGGTCTCGGTCTCTTTTGTAGGACTCTTTTCGTTCATCTATTATCCTTGAGTCGTTCAATAAATTCCTAAAACAACCAGCTATAGTTCATTAATGACAGAGTTTTGACGAGTTTGACTAACCATCCTCGGGTACGTAGTTTGTGCTTTTCTGACCTACGTCTTTCTTTGTTTCGAGTCTGTCTACCTGTCACTTTTTCAAAAAAAAAATCTAATAATTGTACCGTGTGATGAGGATGCTGTTAATTGAAGTTCCGACTTGTTTTCTTTATCATCTCTTCTCACCTGACTTAGAGCCAATCCGGATCTGAGCTACTCCCCTGCACGCCAATCAAGGCGTGGCGTCACGGGATAAAAATATTGCGTGACAGATATGGTGGGGGCGCCGGGCAATATGCTCGAGCAAGACGACTTAGGATTAGGTGAAACACAAAGTCTAATGAACTGAAGGTTCGCTAGCCTTTTTATATCATAAAATGTGCTGAGCGTTGCATGTTTAATGCTGATAATCCCTCGCGTTGCCTGCTCGCGTTGTTCATAGTTTGCCTTTAATGTTAATATAATAATTTCCAAGCTCAAGTTCAAGCTTATGACAGGGTGATATTTATTTAGTAGTTTATGCATTTTAGTAGTTCACAATATGGAGAAATAATTTACACAGAAAAAAGAATATACGAACAAAAACGAAATCGAAAAAAAAAATTATGTGGCCAATATTGTCAATACTGTCAACTTAACTATAGGAAGTTTTGTGCAACGGTTATTTACATCATTATTTGCGTTCCAATTAACAGTTAGGAATAATTTGGGTTAATTTGAAGTAAAAAATCCCTTAAAGAACTTTTGTTTGCTTCAAACTATGACGTAAATAATCGTTGCACAATAGTATATTAAGATACTAGTTTTAAAAGACCATATTTTATCGCACGAGCACGAAATTAGGAAACGACCCGCTTGTGGAGAGTTTCCTAACGTGCGAGTGCGCTAAATGTCTTTTAAAACGTGTGTTTTATACTATTTTTTATATTTTGCACGTTTTTTAATGAAAAACATTAATTTATTCAAGTCGCGATCAAAAGTTGGACGTCCATCTTGTCACTTTTGACGTCTGTATTAATAGGAATCCCAATGAATAAAGAATAGGAAGGAAGGAGCAAAATACATATTGACATTAGACCGGATTGGTTCTTGCATATGGCGACCCAGATTACCAGTGGCGTCTCCTAAAACGATTGCACAACAAAAAAATAAATACTTATGCTATGTATTTATATAGTTTTCTTGTTTATTACTTACTGGTACAGTGATCTCAAAAAAAGTTATAATTTATAAATATTGCCAACATGTATTTAAAAATACGTGCGTTTTTTCCGGATCATTTAAATGTTTCAACTTTGCTAGATACTATAGGTATATTCAAAATATAAAAATTAAATTCCTTAGGATAAATTTCAGATGTGTAAACTTCATTTTATCAGCTAAATACCTATATGAAGAAATCTTGGGAAAATACCAAGAAAAACTGGTGTGTGAACAATTTTGTTTTAGCTATAATATGCTCTATGTTTTCCCATTAATTTATTGGAAAATTATACCTGTTTTCTAGGTTAAGAGGCAAGGTGAAGTTTTAAATAAAAAACATCACCAATTGACAATTATTCTAAATTACATGAATGATTATTACATGATGGTTACGAAGTATGTAAAAAGCAGCACTTATCCGGAAAAGAAACGGAATTTTCTGTTATTTTTTTTTAATAATTTTTGAATCTAAATGTTAATGTAAACATATAAGTTTAGGCACCTTAAATTTACATACAGAAGTTTAATTTTCATATTTGAAATGAAAAAGTATCAAACATAACGTTAAAAATGTTATCCGTTAAATCCTATAGCTTGCCTTTAAAATAACACTAAAATATCTAATAAATTAGTGGGCCTTAAGATATTTTGTAAAATTTTCTGTAAATTGCTGTCATTTACAATTTTTTTTTTATTTTTCTTTCCAGTAATGCTTTTTTAGTACTTAAACGACTGAGTAAATAAAATGAAAACGAATTTTTGGAAATTTGGGGTTGGGTTCGTTTTAAATAAGGCATTGACAGTATAGTATATTATACTCATTCTGACGTTATGTTTGGATGCTTCCTACGTTTTGATGATATTTCTTGTGTTTACAGCAATTTTTTGCGATTTACTTTCATTTGGAACATTGTTTATTTCTTTAGTAAAATTTTTGGAGATATTGCGTTATTTCATATAGTGTTTAATTAAATATTTAGTGAAAGCAAGTAAACATGGTTAGTTGTGCAGCTTGTGGCCCTTCTAAAACTCCAACAAATTCAGAACTTGGGATAACATTTCATCGGTAAGTAGGTACCTAGTTTACCCTTATTTTTCTGGTTTTTACCATTTAATAAAGCAAAATAATTATAAATTCTCTGATTATTAACAAATAGGTGACAGATCAAAAAATAAAAAATATATCATTAAAAATCAATTTTTGCAAGAACATTGGACAGTGCTAAAAGTAATAAATACTTTTCTTTTATACTTGACATGTTAAAGTTTATACTGCCAATAAACTGCTAAAATTAGTTATTTAAATATATTTGGGCATTTGAAATGCAAAATAAGCAAAATATGGTTAGATAATAGTGGGGTAGTTTTTAAGTGTGCTTCTTATTAAAAAAAAAATATGTACTACCTAATTTTATTGAAGAAGCACCCTTCAAAATTAACGCACTATTCTCTAACCATATTTTGCTTATTTTTGCATTTCAAATGCCCAAATATATTCAAATAACTAATTTTAGCATTTTATTGGCAGAATAAACTTTAACATGTCAAGTATAAATGACAAGTATTATGTTTAGCACTGTCCAATATTCTAGCGAAAATTGATTTTTAATGCTATATTTTTTACGGGTACGCTCATGATTAGATCTATCACCTATTTGTTGACAATTAGACAATTTACAATTTTGCTTAATTAAATGGTAAAAAACAGAAAAATAAGGGGTAAAATACCTACTTACCGATGAAATGTTATTCCAAGTTCTGAATTTCTTGGAGTTTTCGAAAGATCACAAGCTGCACAAGTATCCAAGTTTACTTTGCATCTTTAGTCCAAAATACACATTTTTACCACTAAATATCTATATAAACACTATATGAACAAACGCATTATCTACAATAATGTTACTAAACAAATAAACAATGTTCCAAATCAAAGTAAATCGCAAAAAATAGCTTTAAACACAAGAAATACTATCAAAACGTAGGAAGCACCAAAACATAACGTCAGAATGTGTCATATTATGGTTCCTCCGCAGCCTCCTCGATGTCACAGGAGTTCGTCGCACGTATTAGGTGTCAAACGGCGCATAAGCTCCTTCCTTTCTCTTCTTTATTCTTTGAGGAATCCCATTCAAAACGGTGTCGAAATTTTTGCTAGTGAGCCTTGGCATTGAACAATTTTGTTAATATCATAGTAATCAGTCAACAAAAGTAGTGTCGAAAAGAGCTTTTTTTCGACACTACTTTGCGTATCTAAAAGACTTCTTTATGATACCAAAATAGAAAAAAATTCATATGTTTGGGTTGATAGTACTGACATTGTTGACAGTTGACAGCTGACAAGCCGAACAAAAAATGGCAATGGCAACAGAATGATTGACATACACCTGATACAATGTAAATAAAGGCGTTTTCTTTAATAGGCTCATTAAAAAAAAAATCAAATTACCTATCCAAAATACTTCATAAAAATAACTACAACCTATTCCTAAATGGGTTTCGATATTTAAAGAAATGAATCCTTGCGACATTCTAGAAAAAAGGTTGGAATAAACATATGTCCTAACATTCTCTAATTTTGGGATGCAGTTTTTGAGAATTATGTTCGGTTCATTTTTGCGAAATGCCATGAACCATAACATACTTCAAAAGTGCTCAAGTCTACATTTTGCAAATGTGCACTAAGTTTTGCAAGTCCAGCGTACATAGGCCAACATATGGGGGTTTTATCTTGAAAAAAAATCTGGAGAAACCTGCATTTAAGTAATTATTTTAATTTTTTTTCTCAAAAATTGCTCATCATACCAAAAAAGGTGAAAATATTTTTTGTCCCTAGACCACTGACATTAAAAACAAAATATCATCGCCTCTATAATACATGGTTTTTATTTTCTATAAAAGTCAAAGTCATAACTATTAATATAAGTTGGATATGCAGACAACTTAGATGGAAAGCAGATTTTGTCTTGTCGCGATGGAGACCACCCTTAATTCTCCGACCCCTAAAACCCAATTTACTCCGTGAAAATCCCTCCCTTATCACTCCAAATTGTCATTTGTGCCCTCCCACCGTGCCTCCAAACTGTAGAGCCGCATCGCTACATCAGCGTTGTTACTACATCACGTGTCCCGCTCGCTTTGATCCCCACCAACGGCTGTTTCGCAGCTTCCCCTCGTTTTTACCCCTTGGAAAATAAACGCGCTATTGCCAAGTGGAAATATTATGAATGGATATTGCCAGTGCTCGGGAATATATCATTCCAATAAACGTTAATAAGATATCTAAATTTGGATACTGAATCATTACATGGGAGGATATATAGCTGTTGGGCTATGATGTTAAAGCCTCTGTCATAGTGATTTTTGCTATTTTTCTTGTATTACCTTTTTCTCTCGTTTAAGAGGATTCCAATTATGAATGATTCTTCTGGACCAGATGGCGAACGAATAATCGGAGCCTTATTTCAATAATTTTTTTTTTGGGAAGTAACCACAAGTAAAACTTAAATAAGTGCCACAAATTCTACTTTCTGATCCTGTCGCTAAAATGATGTAATTAGATTGGCTAGCAGATGTCATCGAATAACATATCCTTTCTTTCACTGCTAGAAAAGAATGTAGGTGTTTTGAATACTTATTTAAAAATTACCATTACAGATTACAGATCTTTCGTTCGTGACTTTTAGATGAATATATTCAGGATAATTTATGGGACTTAAAAACCATTTTTAGGGAATGTTTGAAGCTTATATAGAAGAATTTGATCAACGTATCTTTTATAACTTGCTCAGAATGAAAAAAATAAACTTTTCACATGTTTGAAGTCTCAATCATCGAATAACACATCTCATGATGCATGCAAGGTGAAAAATGATGATGGATGTAGTAGTGACGCCACGGAATGTCCTCTCACTTACCACAATTATTTAGTTAATCCCTGTAAAGGAAAGTAGTATCCTCTGGCATATCGTGGTGAGTTGTGGTTAGCTCACGAAAAAAAAGCTTAATGTTTATTTTTTTTAGTGAGAGAGCTGATGTGATAAAACCGATTCCTAGGCGTACCATTTCTATCGTCTACATGATTTAAACCCAATTTGAACGGTTTTACATACCAAACGTCATTCAAACTTTATCACATGCCATCAATCACTTAAAATACGTCATCTAAAGGCGACTAATGAACCTTAACAGAAGGTGTTGGGAGTATCACAGGCTCTAAACCGACTACACCTTCCGGTTAGCCTCAATATACTCGAGCGCCTTAACAACCGAACCTTCGACATGCGAATAGGAAGATTCGACGTCTTGAACTCGAACGAGGCGCCTTCACCATATATGAGCTGTGAGGGGACTGGTACTAAGATTTACTGAAAAGTACTCTTCAGTTTTGGTAAAGTGTGTCAAAATTTAGCATAATTAATTCAAAGACAACTTATTAGTACTTCAGCCCTATAGAGGAGCCTGGGCTTTCCAAAGAAATTCTGTTCCAGGCTCTATTTTTCTATTTTAATTTTTTCCTAGACGACTTATTTTTCCAAGTTGCATCCAGTTGATGAGAAGTTCTAATTTAATATGGCTAGATGATCTGAACATCAAAAGTTGAAAACGTTTCATTGAAACAATTTATTCAGATTTTCCATATACACTGATAAGACTTTGATATTTTAAAATATTTAAAGGTACCATTCAATCATTGCATTCATTCCCTCAATTTGGATATAGTCCTCTCCCAATTAGTACTAACACCCTCTGTTTTGTGCAGTGTATATCCCAACATAATTAATAAATTTTATTCACCTAATGATCGTCCTCCCAATTTATGTCTTAGCAATAGCCACCACTTTAGGTATTAGAGTTCTATTTTCTTGCCTTGCATTGTATCTGGTAGAACTTTATTCTATGTTTGTGCTGGCACTGCTCTCTTCTCCAACGTTCTGAGATTTTATTTTGTTCCATTATCCATGTATTTGGTTTCCTATCATGTTTTAGCCTAGTTTTCATCATTATAATTTTGCCTATAGCAAGTAATGAGTGTCCAGGGTCTACATTCACGTAAGGCTATAGATATTATTACGGTTATCCTGTCACAAATTTTTACGCTGGCCCTCCAATGACCATTTTAATTTGCCAAATGGCGTCCTCCTCTAGTTGTTTTAATTGTTTATTTTCTTTATACGGCTTTAAGATTTGCCACAGGTACGCATATTTGTTGACTTTAGGATGCAGTTGTGCATGGTTATGTTTCTGGCTAGTGATGAGCGCGATCGGCCTTGGTCTTGGTCTTGCAAAGGAAGCACGACCAAGACCAAAATCGAGACCGTCTTTTGGCTAGCAAGGTCTAGACCAGGCATGTGTATGCAAGAACAAGATCAATACCAATACTATGTTCTGCAAGACCAAGACTTTGGAAGATGCAAGAGTCTTGCGAGTCTTTCAAATTTTGCACTGTTGGTAAATGTTCAATTGTTAGATTTCATGTTTTCGAAAATTTCAGATTTTTAGTTACCCAATGTTAATAGTGGAACATGCGGAAATCAAATTCGAAACAGTCTGAGATTATGTTATTGTTTTTTCTTGTTTATTATTATTTTTTTAATTTTAGGCCTTGTTTAAAAGCAAGACTTGCAAGACTTGCTGCAAAGCCAAGCCGAAGACCGAGATAGCACATTAGTTTGCAAGAACAACACCAAGACTCTGTGTGCAAGGACAAGACCAAGACCATACAACTCTTGGTCTTGTTCTTGCTTTGCTCGTCACTATTTCTGGCCAATCTGGTGCTTGTTATAGCATTTTTCTTTCGGAGGTCCGTAGGCAGTTCTGTTGTTTTGCTGTCTCTGTCAACTGTTTAGTAATATCGTACGCAAATTTACAGTTTTTTTGCTGTTGATCTTTATCTCAAACTCTGACTAATCCTAAATTTTTGCTCTAGTTGTATCATCGTTGCATTTTTATATGAATGAGTTCTCGATAGCTTCAGATACTTTTCCACCCATATCCCTCACTTTCTAAGAACTAGTGCAAAAATATCGATCCTTCCGTGGTTTAAATGACGGCAGAAGGTAGTCTGTAGGACATAGAGACATCTTTTCGGTTGGCGGTTGACATTTATATAAAACTGGCAACTGTTTCGAAGAAGCGTCTAGGACACCTACTAACTTTTCGATGCGAAAGCTGCGGGCATGCGAAATGGCGGGATGTATCAGAATTATCCATGTTTTTACTGTCCAGTAAAATTTTTCCAACACATTTGGTGATGTAGAAGTCAGAGTTGTTGCTTGTCATTCGGACGCTGTGAGTTTGATTCCTGTCGGTTGCAACATATATTTTGTTTATTTTTTTTAAGGTTATGTTTGTTTTTTATTATTTATTTTTTTTATTAATTTTGTACAAGCCTTGAGTTAGTTCAAATTAGTTTTTGTTGGTTGCGCCCCCGTAGCGAGCGGAGGGCCATGTAAAGCCATAATAATACCTATTCTTGTTTCGCCATTACACATGTCCGCAGCTTTCGGATCGTAAAGTTCTGGCGCGGATCCAGGATTTACCTGAGGGGGGAGGGGCGAATTAGAGTAAAGGGACAAAATGCATTAAGAAAAAATTAACAAAATCAAGGAACTAAATCATTATATTAAACATTTTAGTTCTGGGGGGAAACCCCCTTAACCCCCCCCCCCCCCCCCCCCCCATAAATCCACCACTGGTAAAGTTAGTAGGTTCCCTAGACTCTTGTGTGCTTCGACAGCGGCCAGATATGTAATGACATGAAGTCATATACTTTACTATTCGATTGGACTGGTTTGTTTATGTTTTGTAGAGTTTATTTTGGGCTAATATTCTAAGTCGTCAGTGAAATGAAAAATGTTAAAACTTATCCTGTTATAGATAAACAGTAACAGTATTTAAAAGTACACATTGCAGCGACCGGTTCTCTATTTGACAGACCAAAATTTTACTATAACGTCAGTGTTGCTCATCATTCTGGTATGGCCATCACTGGAAAGCGCTTATGGTTCTATGGTTTGTGAGCAATTATTTACATTTTATTCCTATATATTGCATACTGATTGCATTAATCCTCTCGGTATAACTGATTAACATATCATTGTCTAATTTTGCTTCATTCCTTTCAGCTTTGTCAGTACCTAAGCTATTATTTCTTTAGACAGTGAGTTGTAATTTATCCCCCCTTGTTAATATAAAATAGCCCATTCTGGCAACGTGCCCTATTCTTAACTAATAAACCATTCACTATACTTAACCCCGCTCTTACCCCTAATCGTAATCAATATGGCTTCCGATGGTCCGCCTTCGGGTACGGTCGGACGCTATCGGAATAGCAAACGCTTTATCGTGGGATCAGAGAATCGGGATCGGGACGGCGCGAGAGGAGTTGAGAGTTACGACTGGTTATGTGGGAGGGTAGAAGGCCACAAGTCAATTAGTCTAGGCTTACACATTCCTAAATCTGTAGGGAAACTTGGGATAACTTCTTAAAAAAAGCTTTGCAATTTTGATTTTTAAATGAATCGCGTTAGGAGTTGTTGGCTGATATCATTGTTATTAGAGTATAGCAATATATCCATTATACCAAATTACCTAGATTTAAGGTAATGCCCTCGATGATAATAATAAAAAAGTATGATTTAGGATTTCTAATAAATGAACCGCAACTTGGGATCTTATTCGAATAAGTGCATTTTTCATAATTGAAGAGTAAAAATAAAAATTACCGTCAATAATATGCATTTTTTTGCTCTTTGTAATACGCTCATTTTACAACTGCAAAAAATTGTTAGAATCTTTAAAAAGGTGGACATGTTACGATTTAAAATAAAGAAGTTGGTTGCACTTCGGGACAAACCGAAAGTACCACACGCATGTTAATACCAGTGAAATTGTCCCCCCATTTATAAATCGTAACTGAACGTAATAATAAAGATAAAGGGGGTTTACCTAGAATCTGGGGTATATTAAATTTGTTTTATACTAATGTCGTGAAATTGCAACCTGGACGTAACAGTAGCGGCTAGAGGCGTGAATTATTTTTAGCTTAATAAAGGTACACCAGTACATCGAAAACAAAACATGTTTATTACTTTATGGTAGCAGATAATGAAAAGAAAAACTGAAATTCATGGATTACCGTAAAACGAGGCTAAGTGAAATAAAAAAAGCGTTTTTCTAAGATATCTTCGAAACAAATAGTCCTAAAAATTAAAAAAAAATTATGTATGTTTTCACGGACGTAACTGCCAATATAGGCCATTTTGTGATTTAAATTGGTCCGCAGCTTTCGCATCGTAAAGTTCAGGCGCGGATCCAGGATTTACCTGAGGGGGCAGAGGCGATTTAGAGTAAAGGGACAAAATGCATTAAGAAAAAATTGACAAAATCAAGCAACGAAATTATTATATTAAACATTTTAGTTCTGAAACCCCTTCGCCCATCCCCCCCCCCCCCTAAATCCGCCACTGGTAAAGTTAGTAGGTTCCTGGATGTGCCCTTTTTTTATGGTCAAGGTTCACTTAACCCTCAATTAGGAGTAAAATTAATCGCCCCTTAAAAATGCCTAAATATTCACTTTTAGATGTTATGGTTCAAGTGATCATCCGTTATTTTTTTTCATGGGAACTAAAAGAAAGCGCCGAAATGTATGAAAGAAAACCGATTTATTCACAAATGTGTGCTCAACATATAAAAATAGAATTTCTGTGTAAGGCCTTAATAACTAAAAGAAACAACTTAGTTAGCTTATTTTAATTTTTAAGCTAAGTAAACTTAAAAAAAAAGAAACAAAACAGAATGCCTATTCTCAATTTTTGATCTCTTTTTCTTCTTCTTAGTCATAACATCTTTGCAGATGTGTTGTCACCCATATTAATGATGGCCAATATTCCGAATGGCTCTCTTGACTGCATTTCGCCATTTATCTCGATTGGAGGACATGTGAACAGCTTGTGGGAGAGTAGCATCTAATATGTTTCCCATCGACTTCTGCTTCCTTCAGGATTTTCCTGTGCAATAAGCCTTTCCATATGCTCACTTCAATTGATGTGTCCGAAAAAGGTGAGAATTGGAGCGTAGACAGTGCTAGACAAACACTTTGACGGACGTATTTCTTGTAAGACTGACGCATTTGTTCTATGTGCAGTCCAAGATATCCTCAGCATACCTCTCCATGCCCACATCTCGAAAGCATCAATCCGGCGATGATCTTCTTCTTTAATAGTCCATGTTTCTGATGCATGTAATACGACTGAAAAGACCAAGGTGCTCACTCGATTAATTTTTGTTTGTTTTGTGATGTCCTGCTCCCCCATACTTCATTTAACTGTTCATTGCTGATCTAACAAGTTGAATACGCCGTCTTCTTATTTCCCTACTGCAACCACCGGCATTTTCTATCAGCGCTCCAAGATAGACCAAACTGTTGATAACTTCACAATGCCCAATAGTCCGATTTTCGGGATAGTTATTGTGTTCCCTATCAATGATCATAATTTTGGTTTTATTGTTATTTATGTTTAGACCGTAAAGCGTACTGATATCCTCAAGTTTCTTCCGGAGTTCCAGTATTTCTTTCTGGGAAGAAGCGATCAAGGTCCTATCATCAGCAAACCTTAAGTTAGACAACTTTGTGCCGCCAATGTTTACTCCCCCATGCCAGTCTTCTAGGATCTGTCTCATAATAAATTCACTGTAGATATTAAAAAGAAGAGGCGAGAGTGCACAGCCCTGTCTCACGCCCTTAGGTACACGGGACACATTCATCGGACAAGCATTAATCAACCCTTACTCGTGCAGAATTGTTATCATATAGTTGTCTTATAAGGTGGACAAGATGGTCTGGTACACCCATTGACAACAATATAGACCAAAGCTTTTCCCATTTTACGTTATCAAACGCTTTGCTGAGTTATAAATAAGTAGGAATATAGAATTCTCTCGATTTTTCCGTCTGATGTTCACAATTTGCTCTCTAGTACCTCTACCCCTCATAAATCCAGCGTGTTCAAGGGATATATGGCAGAGAAGATAGTATTCCAAACGGGCTCGAAGAATGTACAGAAAAACTTTGCTGGAATGAGATATCAAGGCCAGTAATCTATAGGTGTCACATTTCTTAGTGTCGCCCTTTTTGTGCAGAGGGATAAAGATTTATGTTCTCCAGTCATCCGGCCATAAACCAGTCCTCCATATTCTCTGACACAGTTGATGCATTACTCTCACGCCTTCCTCTCCCATAGACCTTAAAGCTTCGGCCGTGATAGCATTAATTCCAGGAGACTTATTGGTTTTTAGTTTGCTTATGGCAGATTGAACCTCAGCGAGCAGAATATCTGGTTCATATTGAGTGAAATAATCTTCACGATTCTTTAGATAGTCATTGTCAGCATAAAGATCAACACAATATTGCTGCCAGACCTCAATCACTTGGTCCAGGTCAGTAACTAGATTACCATCGTTGTTTTTAATTGCCCAATTTTTTGGTTTAAATTTTCGAGTAAAGAGTTTGATTTTTGAAATAAGTCTCTGGAAGTATTAGAGTTAGCATGAGATTGTATTTCCCTACATACTTCTCGGATGTGATTGTTTTTGTCCCTTTAGCACATCCTCTGAATCTGCCTTGTGTATTCATTATATTTAGTTATTTTGACTTCTGGATGTAGATCCGAAGCTGGGTCCATCCATGGTTGTCTCGGAATAGAGTTTTGTTTATTTTGAGTTTGCTTTATAGATTCTGTAATACATCATTTTAATGCTTGCCATATGATATTCGGATTTGAGGTAGTCGGATTCAGCAGTACCGTGTCATGTGCCATATTTCGTCTAATCTGGGTCTGGCAGGATGCAGCATCCACGATCCTGGGCAATGTTTTCTGTATGGTTCTCTGACAATTTTTAAAGGATTGTTGGAATGTACACATGAGCAACTGGTGGTCGGAGCCGGAATCTGAACCTGGCAGCGTCTTACACGACCTTATTGATGATCTCCAACGGCTTTTGATCATGATATAATCAATATGGTTCCGATATTTGCGATCCGGTGATGCCACGTATAAAGGCGACAAGGATGCTGTGAAAACATGGTGTTACTTATGGAAAATCCATTTTCTAAACAGAACTGGATTAAACGTTCTCTTCTAGCATTTCGTTTCCCCAGTCCAAACCTACCCACGGTTTGTCGAATGTGATCATCCAGTTCTGTATTCCCAACTTTGGAGTTAAGGTCGCCCATCAGGATAGTGATCTTCCTATTCGGTACTTGTTGGGGCATATAGACCTGTATTAAATGTACCATTGTCGGCCTAGCTACTATTCGATCATAATCGATCATCGTATTGTAACCCAGTACAGTTTTCGAGAATTCTTTAGCCACCCAGAATCCAACGTTACCAGAGTAGCACACAAAGTTTCCTTCAGAAGTCGTAAAATGTCCACTCCCGCTATAGTGGATTTCGGAAAGTCCGGCAAAAGTAACTTTAGCGGTGCATAAGGATCTTTCCACAGTTTCCAACGTGCCCGGCTTCATTAAGCCTCTCACATTCCATGTTGCAAGTGTTTTCATATGGCGGTTTCTCAGTTTCACACTAGTATCAGATTTCGCCCAAGGAGCCTGGTGGGCCAAATCCCTACGCCCGGTCACCAATTTCCCACTGTTTTCCTCGGACGAATAACAGCGCCGGGTGCCATCCGGAGTGTGAAGCCTTTCCGAGGCCTCACTATTATCGCTCATGATATAGGTTCTCATGGGAATAGATTAACACAGTAGTTTCCCCTTGCTTTCTGTGTTTTAGTTTCGGCCGCCCATTCTGGATCAGACACCGTTTGTGGCCGCCCACTCTGGGCCAGACGCCGCATTATCACCATATATGGTTATCCTTCATTTGGTTTAGCCTGCAGGTCCATGAAGTTGTCCGAGATATGGCACGTGGACTGTGGAGCCACAAATGAGTACTGGGGGTCTTGTGAGGACCAGACACCGCCAACCAGCCGCCATCGGTCGGCTACGACCGTTCTTGGTGGAAGGTACTGCCTCTACAACACATCCCCACATATCCCACCTGCATTTAAATTAAAATCCCATTTTCTTCCCCTTTTGGAAAATGTCGTAGAAATTTTCCTTATTACATGGTTGTGATTTACAGTTAACATGTCCTCAATTTCAGGGTATACAAAATAAACTTTTTCATGTAATCTTTTTTTTTTGCTTAATGATTTTACTTTATATTCATTATTGCTGACACTTACAACCTTTCCAATAAGCAGTCTATTTCTTTTGTTGGTTGAAACCTTCACTATTATAAAATCATCTGATTTTATATCGCTATCAGTCTTTTCTTTTTCTGCCTCAATATTTTGAACGTCTTCATTCTTATTAGCTTCTATATTATATTCAGTCTCATTTTGTGTTGTTTTAAAACACGACGATGCGTCGTCAGTGCCACTGTCCAATTCAACGAAGGTGATGTTGCATGAAATTCAAATGGTGTCGTCGTCGGATATATCTGAATCGCGGCTTCCCTTTTTATTTAGATTTTTACGTTTTGAGTCTTTTGAAGCTTCTTCAATTAAGTCGTTAGTTAATACACTCTTACCAACCACAATATCACCTTTTTTGTCTCTCTTTGCTGCCGGAGTTATTGACCTTAAACATGTCCGTCCATCCTCCCTCGTTATTGTTTGCTTCAACCTTCATGTTTTCATCCACGTTTCTTGGTATCTTTTGAAGCACCACCGTATTAAAATTAAAGGGCACAATCCCACAAGCCTTAAGCCCTGCAATGCAATTCACACTAGATTTTAGGCCGACTTTTTCTATAGCCTTGGGAATTCGGTCTTTGGTATTACACCCCTACATTCAAGTTTAAATATTTCTAATGTTAGTCTCCACGATGCCTTTAATGGTCCAGTGGTTGAAGCAAACGTGTGGAATTTAGCGGCAAGAGCATACATTTTATGTGGTTGTTTTCACAAAGCTGTATGACTTGGACCGTAATGTGGCTGTTAAGGTTATCACCAATCAAAGCCTTTGGGCCTTCCAGTCTTTAAAAATGGGGAATAGCTATGGTTTGAAACCAATCTTCAAGTATTTCAGTGTCAAACCATCCGCTTATCGCTCTGTTGTACCGAGTCCCTTATGGTCCAGCAGTGGTCCTCCTTCAGTCCTTCCGGCATATGAATCTTTTGCTTTCTGACGGAAGCAATGCATACCTTCTTTTCGGAAATAGCCGCCTGAGTCCTCCCGCCTGACGAGTCCTGGGCTTCACACTGTTTACATTTGTATTTTTGTCACTTCATGCAATGCCCTCCGCTCGCTGCGCTCGCTACGGGGCCGCAACGAACAAAACCTAACCAAAACTAACCCAAGGCATGCCCAACATGAAGAGAAAAACTTTTTACAAACATAATTTAAAATAAAAAACAAATCCTGCTATTGGGATCGAACCCGGACCGCCGCCATGAGGCTCGGTGAATGCAACTCTCTAGAATATAAAGACATCTATCTGTCAGAAATGTGTTTATAATTCCCAAGACTCGTCAGGTGGGAGGACTCGGGCGGATGGAAGCAATACCCCATCTACTGCTATCTGCTATAGAAGTCATTACAGAAGCGTTGGTTTTCGATGCATCCATAATTCTTCGAACATGTTTGTTTACGGCCCCCGGATCATCAACAAAACACGTTTCGTCGTATATGCTATATTTTCTGAAGGGACATTGGCTAGCGATTGCTCCAAATTTTGGATATATTCTTCAGTAACTTTGGATGATAATGCTGCCCTTACACGTTTGGTATTTTCGGCTAGCTTGACTGTGAGATCTCTATGTCTGCCCATAAACGATTTGGACTAATTGATCCCTGGCATATTGTCCTTAAATAGTTTTGCACGTCTTCCTGACCTTTTTAAATATGCTTGCTTCGTCCGTACTTCTTAGTGAAAAACCCCACTGAGCGCATACTTGCAGGGCTTCATTTAGTCGTAGTTCTTCCTCCTCGGTGAGTAAGGGTTGTCGACCATATTTAAGATCGTGTGTTCCAGGGTACCTCCTTTGAACCGTGCTCTACAGCATGACGTACTGTTCTGCAGCAGACCTTAAGGACATTTCACCTCGCCTAACTATCGTGGTGACTGCCAGGCGCACATATTTCTTATCATAGTTACATTTGCCCCTTGGCCCTAGTCTCTTCTTGTAAACCTATGGCATTCTAGAAATATAACTGAAATTAGCATAATGTCGAAATTAAATTTTTTGTTCTTAAATAACACAAAAAGCTGTAGAGTAGGCTAGAATTTTTTTTCAGGAATTTCAATACGAATATTATTTCATAGATAAAGAAGCAACGTATTTTGTGGTACAGATGTTAAAAAACGTTACGACATAGGTTCGGTAACTAAACGTTTTTCACTTTTGTAAAAAATGCCTACTTGGTCAGTTATCGTTATGGACAACGCTAATTGCCACTACAACACACATGAAAAACTACCATCTATTTCTTGGAGAAAAAACGATATTATCCGATGGCTTTCTTCAACACGAATAGCATATGAAGGAGATATAATCAAAAAGTAGTTACATGAAACCGTAAATTTAAATGAGCCTCTTTGCACAAAATATGTGGTTGATCAAATAGTTCTAAAATGAAATATTAGAGTATTTCGCTTCCCCCCCTGAACTAAATCCAATAGAATTAACTTGGGTTAGTAGCAAGGCATAATACTACTTTTCGAGTGAAAAATATTGAAGGTTTTTTTTAAAAGGCGTTAAAGCAAGTCGATTCCCAAAAATGAAGTAAATGTGTAAATCATATAATTAAGGAAAGAATGTGGGAACTTGATGATTGGCTGATTTTTTCTCTGAATACCAATGACGACAGTACGACCCACTACTCAGAAGGGGGATAGCACTACTCAGAGGACGATTTTTCACTTATTTTTAATGCTAAATTGTGATATGAAGAATTGCTGCAAAAAATGCCCTTTTAGGCCAAGATAGACATTATAGAAACTTCGTTTTACATTATTCATTTATCCATAATGAACATTTATTAAACTATGCTTAGTATTTTACTAATTTAAATACCCTGCCTATAGATACGTTAATGACATATCGATTTCCTTCAGAAATAGTAAAATCCAATTGTATGTACCCTTAATATCAACTATAGATTTTTTTGTTACTATCTGTAATTTTGAAACGAACGTCTATAGAAAACAATGTTAATTGCCAGAATTTATTGTAGATTCAGACCTACAAAAATGCTGGTTGTTAAATATTAACAAAACTTATGCTTTGTTTACTTTTTATATCACAAATCGACCTGACCTTGGCAATATTTTGCGATATTTGGGTTGGCCTCATTGGATGCCGAAAAATTTGGTTCTTAATAATTAATTTCGCAATTTTGTGAAAGCATTTGAGCTTATCTTTGAACTTTTTTTCCAAAATATTAAAAATTTTAAACAATCTAGGAGATGTCAGTTATTACACTTTAGTTATTAAAAAAGGATGAAATCCAAAAAGATAACGTGCATGTGTCACCGTGTGTTCATTTAAAATAAAGTATTTTTCGATGTACGTCTTATCGACCATCTGCATGAATCACACTGTATATTTTAAGAATGTACACAAAGCGGAGGACCCAACGTTCTCCTAGTGACTAGTGACTCAGCTTTTATTTGGCTGCTACATAGAGCGATGGGAAGCTAAGTCCCTCTCATTTATGTTTATTCATATTATTAAATACAAAACTGTATCATTTTACCTCTTTACAATGTTTTTCATTGGTTTCAGCGCATTAGAAATATTAATATTAACCCTTTATTCCCGGGGATTGTACTAATTTTATTAGAGAAACTGTACGAAAAAGTTTCCCAGGAATCGCTCTTTTTTTTTTCTTTGTTCCTGGAATTTATGAAGATGTTTCCAGATATTACGGGATTAAAGACGGAACTTTCTAATCGTTTATTTTGAAATTTTTTATTTTTATGACGCTTTGCAGTTCGGATAAACTTTTCTGTTTTAATGCAATTGCCATTAGAAGAACGGTCTCGTCTACGTTACTACAAAAATAATGTTAAATTTGTATTTTGTACTTTAGACTTGACATTTAACTAAATCTCATCTTTTCTTCAATCAAGTTTCAGGCAATAAAATGATTGATTTTGTAGAAAAAAACGTTATTAGTATGGACGTATGTACCATTGCGATAAAGAAAAGTAGTTCAAAAATTAGCAGTCCCCAGTTGAACTCCCGGTATATGAGGATATTGAGAAATTATTAGTATCGTCCTCACTATGAAAATAATTATGATGATGCCACCTAACTTTTTCGTGTTACCCAAGAATCGTAAATTTAAATTTACGATTCTTGGGCGTTACGATGGATCAGCACCCTCTGAACTAGAAGACTCTGAAACTAAGAAAAGCAGTAGCCAATATGTCCACCCGAGTTGGGCCCGAAACTAAATAATGTAAAGGGTATATTTCGAGTTTTTAATATAAAATATGTTTTAAATTGTGAAATTTGTGCGTTTGCAGTGAACAATTTACACAAAGCAGATAATTTATTGTGTTAATGGCAAGGACATTGCCCTGTGTTCGTGAAAATAGACTCGTAACCCTACTAATTATTCTACATTATGCAATTAAATACGCATAGTATCTATAGTTTATAGTTAGGAACTGATTGCTCTGGTACGCCGTGTGTTTCCACAAATACCTATTATAATTTCAGAGCTAATAATACCTAGTAATATCAAAAATAACGGAAATTTTATTATTCACATACTCTCTGCTTGAAGTAAACAAACAAGCACTTAAGGTTTAATTTTGCGGCTTTATAATAATAATGCCTACTTACCTATTTACTTTGGCTGCCCTCTGACTACATATAATAAGTTTTAGTTATAACCACAGATATTTTTAGGCTAGAGCCCAACAACATTAAAGGTTTGATTTTAATACCACCTTAGTTTTACTTAGGATACCTAAAAACTTTTGATTTGTAGCATTATTGAATATTGACTAAGGGTTGTGGGTGATTTTAGGTACGTGTTGTAATAATTAAGTATGTTTAAGTTCCCAAATGTAGAGGAGATTATAAAAATGGACCCAAAGTGGCAATTTTTTCATTTCCAAAACAGGTGAATTAAGGCAGAAGTGGGTGAATTCAATTAAGGAGGAAAAATCATTTGTTCCAACCAAGAATACTCCGATAAGTTTTATTTTGCTATTTTATAGACAGTGGCTACTCATACACAGTGTAGTTTTAGAAGCTGTGCCTAACAGGACGTGCACAACATATGATATTAATTAATTGTGTTATCAGTGATGGGCTAAAATATGGAACAAATTCATTTAAAAATCAGGTTTAATTTTTTGAAAAAACGCTCGGACACGTCGATCATAATTTTTTCTTCCGGATTTTTTGTCTCAAAAAGAAATTATACAGGGTGTGTCAAAAAGTAGATGTAGCAAAAATTTTTTGAATTTTAACTAGAGCCCTATTTTTTTAGTCGAATTTTGAATTGTACGTCAAATTCTGCGCATAATTCATGTAGCATACCCTATCCTTATCTCTAACGGTTTTAGAGAAAAATTACATCATAAAACGAAATTTTTCTTTAAAAAAGGTACCTACATGTACCTACTGAAAGGTAAACAGGTAAATTTAAATGAATTGTCACTACGATAGCAAGTCATGTGTAAATCAAAAATAATTTTAGGTTTAATTTTGAAAAACGGTGATCATGGTGCATTTAAATGAAACTCAAAGAATTGAAATTTTAATTTTAATTGGATGTGGACACAAAACAAGAAATCAAGAAGAAGTTTGTAACTTGTTTAGCGCTAAGATCTACAGTGAGTAAAATTGAGAAGAAATTCAGGGAAACAGGGAATGCAAAGGATCGTCTACGGCCTCGTCCAAAAATTAGTGAAAACACTAAATTGAACATTTTGTTAGAAGTTGAAGATAATCCCCATAGTGCATCCACTGAAGTAGCCCTTAACAATGATGTGAGACGACGATCTGTTTTGCGGGTATTGAAAAAAGAAAAGTATGTACCTACCATCCGTACAAAATTAGGTTGCTGCACGAGCTAACCGAAGATGATCCCGACCGCCGGCGCCGACTACAGTTTTGTGAAACTATGATGGAAATTTGCAACTTAAATCTATTTTTCCAACGCAACATACTTTGAAGCCACTTTCTTCTTTGAATGGTTCGGTAAATAGACAAAATTTTCGGTATGGATGAGAGAACAGCACACGCAAAAGTACATGTTTGGGCAGGGATATTAAATGATAGTATTATTGGAGCTTTTTTCTTCGATGGAAATATTACAGGAGACCAGTATTTACGAATTTTTCAAAATGAATTAATTCCCACACTAGCAGAGGGGATTCTCCAAATCCGAATCAGCCTAAATCTACCAGAAGCGTCTATTTGGTTTCAGCAGGATAGTGCTCCGCCTCATTTTGCTCGACAAGTACGAGAGTATTTGAATACTGTATTTCCCGACCGATGTATAGGTAGAAGAGGACCCATAGAATGGACTGTAAGATCTCCCGATCTTACACAAACGGATTTCTTTCTTTGGGGTTATTTGAAATCAAAAGTGTATAAGGATAAACCACAAAATATGGAAGACTTAAAATTTAAAATTAGATATGAAATTAGCCGAATTACTGAAAATACTGTAAATAATGTTTTAGAAGGGTTTTTTAAGTAGATTGGCATATTGTCAAGAAGTTAATGGTTGGCAGTTTCAACACTTAATAAAATAATTTTTGTTTTATGATGTAAGTTTTCTCTAAAACCGGTAGAGATAAGGATAGGGTATGCTATATGAATTATGCGCAGAATTTGACGTAGAATTCAAAATTCGACTGAAAAAATAGGGTTCTATTTAAAATACAAAAAATTTTTGCTACATCTACTTTTTGACACACCCTGTATAATTTCTTTTTGAGGCAAAAAATCCGGAAGAAAAAATTATAATCGACGTGTCCGAGCGTTTTTTCAAAAAATTAATACCTGATTTTTAAATGAATTTGTCCCATATTTTAGCACATCACTGTATTTTTTTACCTACTAAGTGCTTTGCAATATTTGCTTACTTTACGCCTAGGGTGGTTGCATTGTATTCAATACCTGTCTTGACTGAATCCTTGGTCTAACGCAGGCAATTAAGGTAAATATATATTTAAGGCCCAATGAAATTGAAAGAGCTACAGCCCATATTATGAAATACAAATTCAAATTTTAATATTTTTGATAATTATCTTTTATACTTCGATGCACTACCAGGTATCCTGCCAAATTATATCAGCTACCTATCAAAACCCCAGACTTCTACAAGCAAAAAGGCCAAAAATCAGAGTACCAGCAAATTGAAAAAATTTTAGCCGAGTGTTGTGGTTGTCAAAGCTTATCAAATTGATAAAAATTTCTCATCACTCAATCAAGCATACAGCAAAATAATAACCCAAACTAACCCAGCTTAATAAATGCTAGCTGATAGCAAAGGGCAAACATAATATATGCTTTATTAATATTGAGAAAGCTCCTCAAGCTCACTTAAACTTTATTGTCTCTATTTCTGAAAATCTGTTTATAGCAATAAAGCAGTAAACTGGATTCAACAAAATTGTATATCAAGACAAAAGCCAACTCAACTTAACTCTTGAAGTACATGCTAATACAGTAGAAAACGTTCTTATTTAAGCTGCTTATTTTCTAAACAACATACCGAACAACGTTCTGTAGAAGACAATAATTTAACATTGTAAGTGATATTTTAAAGTCGTTAACAGATCAAATCCCAGCTAAAAAGGATTCTATTACACTTTTAAAAGAACAAATATTTTTATTAAAAACTACTTCTAAATATGACCACCCTATTTTGTAGCATTTTATTTTCGATATCACATGCGTATCTGGAAACACTCTTTAAAAAAATATCTAAGTACCTAACTATATATTTTTGCTTTAGTTTATATATTCTTCGAGATATATAGATATTAAACAAACTACTGTATATTTATAAATCAATAGCCACAGTCCGTATTTTTACATCATATTTATAGCCTATTATAATTGTTAAACTACTTATTATTATACTTAACATGTTCCTTTCTGTGGCGCCCAAACGATTTTTTGTTGTTATTTTGGTAAACGACATGTAATTAAATATTAAAAATAATTTAGGTACGTATTTTTTTAAAGTAAAAAAGTAAAAAAACTAGTTTATATGTGAATTAATACGTTTTCCATTGTCAGAGCCTGCTCCCTACCCGCTACGCCATCTTAGATTTAGATATCAGGCCTTCTAGTTCAGAGGGTTTTCCATGGATTTACAATTATTGTCATATACGAGGCGAAGTAGAAATGTAATAAAAACATCGGCAACTTCTTGTCCTAGGCATGAGAAATCGTGCCTAAAGGCGGACGAATCAGAAAATGGTCAACGGCAAGAAGATGCACAACGCAACGGTTTGCATTAAAGATTCCAATGGATTTTCCCTAGTACAATCAACATGGCTGTAATGTTCGATACTAAATTAAATTCCGGAGTAATTCCTCCACTCGGATCTCTGGGGAGGAAGGTCTTGAATATTGAAGCTCAAGCTTATAAAAGTAGCAACTCCAATAAGAGCAAAAATGGAAAGCAAAAACGAGATTGCCAACTTAAAATGAAGATTGCCACCTGGAATGTCAGGAGTATGTCTGGTAAAATACATAATGCAATTAAAGAAATGAAGACTGCAGATAGATATTCTGGGCATTAGTTAAGTGTGTTGGCCGGGTAGCAGAGAATCTGAAATCAATTAGTACAAAGTTTACCATGCTGGAAATGATCACGCAAATCATTATAATGGAGTAGCTGTTGTTGTAACAAAGAACATAGCTAAATCGGTTACAAATCTAATACCAATATCCGATAGAATGATTTTAAAGGAATTGGCCTCTCATCCATTCAACACCAATTTTATACAGGTATATGCACCATCGTCAGTCAGATAGCAGCGAGGATGATATGGAAAAATTTTACAACGATCTTACTGATGCTGTACGGCTGGTAAAAACATCTCAAAATACAATAACTTTAGGCGATTTTAATGCTATATAATTGGGAAAGGACGATGTCAAAATATTGTGCGGGACTATGGTTTGGGTGCAAGGAATGATAGAGGTAACCGATTAATTCAATTCTGTCAAGAACATGATTTTGTTGTATCAAACACTCATTTCAAATTACCTCCCAGAAGACTCTATACATGGAAGTCGCTTACACAGTCGCACAGGCAATGGGATTGTGGGAAATCAAATTGATGTTATCTTAGTAAAACAACGCTTTAGAAACAGTGTAATATCTGTTAAAACGTACCCAGGTGCAGATATAGGGTCTGATCACCATCCGGTAGTTGCTGAAACTTGCAATCGATTAAAGAAAATTGTTAGGAAAAAATGACAAAACAACATCAATCAATCAGCACTAACCGATGAAAATACTTTAAATACAGTGCTTGAACAACTTAATAACTGCCTGAAGAATCAAAATAATTGGGATGCCGATGCTGAAAGCCAGTGAATTGCAATGAGCTCTGGAATAAAGGATATATGTATTAAAAATCTTGGCCATACTACCAGACAAGAAAAGAAACAGTGGATGACGGATGAGATTATGGAGCTAATGGAGAAACGTAGAATTGTAAAGAACAACAAAAGTTCATACAAGCACATCCAAAATGTAATAAGGCAAAAAATCCGTGAAGCAAAAACACAACATTTAACAAATCAGTGCATGGAAATTGAGGAACTTAAAGCAAAATACGACTCCTTCAACATGTATAGAAAAGTCAAAGAAGCGGCAGGCATAGTTAATACAAAAAAGATTAGCCTGTTACACAATGAAGAGGAAAAAGTCATACGGACACTGGAAGAAAAGCTACAGGAATGGACAAAATACATCTCCAATTTGTTTGATGATAATAGAACGACATAGTCCCCAGTCCTAACAACTTATGAAGGTCCCAGAATAACATGCAGCGAAGTGGAATATGTTATTAAACACTCAAAAAATCGTTGTTCTTGATGGAATTCCATGTGAAATATATAAACTTATTGATGCCAGCAAGGCTCTAGAAATACTAACGGACTTTTTCAATCAAATTTACATCAGTGGGAAAAGCCCCAATGAGTGGCTTGGTTCTGTTTTTGTTACCTTGCCCAAGAAGACAACTATTAAAACATGTAGCAAATATAGAACTATTAGCTTAATGTGCCATTTATTAAAAATATATCTAAAAGTAATTCATGGTCGACTTTACCTTAGTTGTGATGAGTACTTGAGTGAATCTCAATTCGTGTTTCGCAGTGGTTTCGGTACAAGGGAAGCTTTGTTGGGTATAAATGTTCTTGCTCAGAGAAGTAGTGATATGTTAATTGATCTATATGCCTGCTTTATAGATTTTCAAAAGTCTTTTGATCGTGTTCGACATAATATACTAATAGAGCCCCTCAGAGACGTTGGATAGGATGGGAGAGATATTCGTGTTATCTATAATCTATACTGCAATCAAATATCTGTTGTAAGGATTGAAGGAGTTGATTCAACTGCAATCGATATCAAAAGAGAAGTAAGGCAGGGTTGCATCTTGTCTCCTCTACTTTTTAATATTTACACCGAGAGAATTTTTAGAGAAGCACTTTCCGAAATACCAGCGGGCATTATTGTCAATGATGAGGTCATTAACAATTTACGGTACGCAGATGACACGGTACTCTTCTTAGCGTCCAGTCAGGAGGATCTGCAGGACATCCTTGACATAGTTGTTTCAGACTGTGCCACGGCTGGTCTTGACTTAAACATCGAAAAGACGAAAGTGTTAGTGATCAGCAAACAACCTAATATCGTTACTAACATTACAGTTAGAGGCAAAACTCTACAGCAAGTTGATCAAATAAAATATCTTAGCAGTATTCTGACAAGTAACGCTGATAGCCAATCTAAAATAAGGTCCCGAATTGAACAGGCTCGTACTGTTTTTAGGAAGATGAGTAAAATCTTATGCTGCAGAGATTTGGGGTTGCCACTAAGAATCCATCTTCTGAGATGTTATGTCGGTGTAGAAACCTGGACACTAAACAACAAAGACATGAAACGTCTTGGAGGTGGGCCTACAGGCGAATACTAAAAGTAGCGTGCAGAAAAAGTTCGCAATTCCCAAATACTCGCGAGATTACAGAAGAACACCGAGATTATTGTCACACCGTTAAGAAAAGGAAGTTAGAATATTTTGGGCATGTGATGAGAGGCAAAAAATATCGTTTGCTACAAAACATAATGTAAGGCAAGATAGCGGGTAGACGAGCTCCAGGTCGACGAAAGACATCCTGGATGAAGAATCTCCGAGAGTGGTATGACGTGTCGAATTCCAGCACGCTGTTTAGACTGGCATTTGACAAGATAAGAATAGCCATGATGGTCACCAACGTTCTGAAAGGACATGGTACTTGAGAAGAAAAAATTAATTGTTCAGTCGGTAGGTAAAGATTTTTTTTGCTTTTTTTAATGCGCAAATATCTCGGAAGTTGTGCGAAATATAGTAAAGTATCAAGATAACTATTTTGTAGGAGATTAAATTGCCTATCAAACTTCTTTTATAGCTATTTCATGCATTTTTCATTTAGTAAATGTTTATCATTCCACGTCACGCATGTGGATGGATGGATGTAACCATCCAAAACTATCCCAAGTTATGACCAAAATCAAGAAAAGAAAACTTTAAAAAATATAACAATAATGCGGCAATTAGACCGCATATATAACATAACAGCTAACTATCATTAATAGGTACAAATCTCTCCGGCGCGGCGCGGCGTCCCCTGAATTTCAATATTATTCCGACGATGTTTGACAGGAAATTTAATTTCGTACAAAAAAAAACTCTCTTGCTGCTTGCGATTTTGCTATATTTCGCCTAATTTCTCAGATATTTATTCATTTAAAAAAAGGCAAGAAAATGAAAAGGTGCTTTACCGTCTGAACCATCTCGATTACGCATATAATATAACATTTAAACTAGAGGCCATAGGAATCGTAATCTCCTCGGATTTAGCCACATATTACTGTGCCACCCTGTATGTACAGGGTGTCCCAAATTCGAGCCTCATCATTGGGATCTCGGAAACTAGAAGAGATACTAGGTCGGTTAATTGGAGGCAAAGTTGCGGAGTTTGACGCTGATCAAAATGCCACCTTACAAGTTTAAACATTCCGAATACTTCCGAGGATTTTTGGAAAAAACCGAATATTCGCGATTTCATTTTTATTTTTTTATGACTCTATTTGAATAGATATAACAAAATAAACTTCACATTTTCATTGCTACTTTTTCTGTTTTTCAAGATGGTGTTATCGAATTTTCAAACCGACGTTTCGTCTTTGAGCAGCCATCATCAACTTTTTTTTTAAATGCGGCCCTGGATTTTTTATCACGGATTTTAAAAGCTTCTTAAGGTCCCAAAACCAATGATGTATCGCACTTATTCGAAAAATTCATATGTGACATTTTCCATAAGAAATTATGTGTTAGAGAGAGACAGAAAATAAATTTTAATAGGATTAAAAAACAAAAACCTTTTTTTACGCATTAACGCTTTGGATAAAGAAAGCTTAAAAACTAACATAAGAAGTGGTTAATAAATAATATAATAATTATTAAAGTGTCAACCCTCAGCCATCAGTGTCCTGTTGTTCATGGGCTCTAGGCTATATGTTTAGCAATTTACCCAAGTAAATAGTTGTGTGTCATTCGATTTGGAGCAAATAATAAATTTCACATTCTCATTGTTGTATCGCACTTTTTCGAAAAAAATCATTTTAATGATTTCCTGGTAAGATCTTACCAAAAATCTGTTTTCTGTCTCTCTCTAACACATCAGTTCTTATGAAAACTGCCATTAATATGAATTTTTCGATTAAGTGCGATACATCATTGATTCGGGGACCTTAGAAGCTCTTAAAGTCCGTAATAAAAAATCCAGGACCGTATTTAAAAAAACAAAGTTGATGATGGCAGCTGAAAGACGAAACGTCGGTTTAAAAAATTGAAAACACCATCTTATAGAAAAGAAAAAGTAACAATTCGAATGTGAAATTTATTTTGTTATATCTATTCAAATAAAGTCATAATAAAATAAAAATGAAATCGCGAATATTCGGTTTTTTCCAAAAATCTTCGGAAGTGTTCGGAATTTTTAAACTTGTAAGGTGGCATTTTGATCAGCATCAAATCGCGCAACTTTGCCTCCGTTTAACCGACCTCGCATCTCTTCTAGTTCCCGAGATCCCAATGACCCCAGGCTCGAATTTGGTACAGCCTGTACAGGTAAAACTATTGTGTTAATAGTCCAACGTACAAACATCGGGGGTGTAACTCAGTGGTAGAGTGTCCGCTTCGCATGCGGAAAGTCCTGGGTTCAAATCCCAGCTCCTCCAAGAAACTTTTTTGAAATGTTTTGCCATCTTCTATTTTTACTCCAACAGTCTTTTAAACGCTTAGTTATAGGCAAATGATTTATTATCTTGTTAAATAACATTTTTATGATTTAATAGTCAGTATTCTGAAACGTTTGCTCAACTTTCTGATGGCCCTACAATTTTTTTTTGATGACGATGAGTACGTATAGTTATTGGAGATAGGCCTCAATTAATTAATAATTAAATAATGGTTGAAATAATTATAACTAATAATCACCCTTTACTATGTATTACCTATAGTTCTAAACATTTCAATAACGTCTTTGCTGAGTGGCGTGAGCAGAAATTTGGTCTGAAAAGAGGCGATCGCAAAGAAGTTTCATTGGCTCGCTTTTTAAATAACGAAACAATATATAGGATTATATCGAGAATATTAATAAAAATTTCAGTTATAATAACACAAATTAATAAGGGAAATTAGAAAACGGGTTTGTGAACGGAAGAAAATATTAATCATATTGTAGAATTTTTAGTGAAAAACGATTTTTTTTTACTGGAGTGTTTTTTCTCTGTTTTAATAATATTTGTGCTAGTTTGGGTTCGTTAGTTAGGTATTAACATTAAGAACAAGCAAGTGGAAATCCTTTAGTTATGGTATGTAATTTGTCAGCTTACTATAAATTTCCATAATTTAGTTATCCAAATTAAAATAGTCTATATTTTTTCGGAATCATCTGAAATGCTCTACAACGACAGAAGCGTATGATAAAGAGTGATGCAGCTGCAACAGAATCTGGAATCTGGAAATGGTGAGAGGGTGGCCTTGAAAGGCCACGGCACTTGGGTCCCAGTGGACCCCTGTGCATACTCCCTAAGTCAACCAATCCGTCTAGGACATCGCCCAACCTTAAGCCTTAAAAAAGGCGGCGATGGCGATGTTGCCCAAGGAGGCTGTTCTGACAAAAGCCATGGTTGGCCATCGTTCTCCCAAAATGGATTCCCTTATTTCCGACACAGCGTCGCAATTGCGGAGCAGATGCTCTACTGATTCGTCCTCCTGTTCACAGCCTCTGCATAGAGGTGACTCACATAGTCTCATTGTGTGATGTTTCCTTAGCTGGCAGTGTCTACAATATAAATCAAATAATGGAAATTATTACAATCGCAAATGGAATTTTTATTGCAGTCCATAATAAATGAAAATCGTGAAACGAATTTCACCAACGATGGCGACCATTCAGAACCATCACAGGATCAGGTAGTAGAGTCTGTCTGGTACCCAATATTCTGATTGTCAGACTGATGAGTGGAATGAGGACTGGACCAACACAACTTTTCCAACATGGAAGGGATAACTGATTGGAGACATCTTGATACAAAAGATGCAAAGCGTAAACAGATGCCAACAGAACGAGATGGAGAGAGGAAGAATCGCCCCACGGAACATCTGCACTTATTTTTCACGGTAATGTACCTATAGGCTTACAAAAAAAAACCTTCCATCATCTCAGCATATTGTGAGAAGCAACTTATTCCTCACTTTATCACAAAAAGAAGCACGCAGTGGCGTCGCCAACATCTTTTTTCCAGATGGGCATTCTACGGCACGCACTTATCTCAGGTGGGCACCTTCCCGTTATACTGCTCGCCGCAGGCGCCGCCGGCGCGGCGCCACCGGATGCCAATCCGCGGAAGGCGAAAAATGTTCGGGGTGTCATGCTCAATTTTCGCCCAACAGTTGTTAAAATCGTTAAAAAAACAAAAAGTTCGTGGGGTCGAAAACGAATAAAAAACCTAAACATGATGGTGAATGCTACTTACATTAAATCAAAAAAATATATATAATATTTTAACAGTTCCTTACTAGATTTTTAATAATAATTATTATTAAATATATAAAATTATTAATAATTATAAAATAAATAATAACGGCAAAACAGACGGCAACTCGAAGTGCGGCTGCTGCAATGGGGGTCTCACTCATGCTAGCAATAATTTGTAATAATTGGGTAATATTTCTGTTATGAAACTAATTTTTATATACAAATTAATTTAAAAGTATGAATAAAAGTTTCAGCTGTAGATATTGATAGACAAAAACCGATTTTGTCTGTAGCTGTGTGCAGCGTGGTTTTATAAAGAAAATTATTTTATTACTGCTCATGTTGTTTTTGGGTGGGAACCTGTGTGGGCACTCTACATTTTAGGGGGGGGGACCTTCATTAACAAGTTCTTCACTTAATTTCATTCTTCTTTGTGTATGAGTTTAATATGCTCCATTTTTGAGATTACTATGAGTATATTTTTTATTATACCTTTGCAGTTAAATGTTATCCTGAGTTTACAATATTAACTTATAAAATAAAGCTTGCTTAAATACTGCCAGTTTTTTTTGCAGTTTCAATAGCTTTTTGAGCGTGACATTTCTTAAATAAATATGTCAATTAACAGAGAACCTGAAGGAAGTAAATGAAAATAATCAACTACCCAAAACATGATCATGTTCCGTGTACACTTCTTGAATCCATTGGGACGTAATGCCACCTGGCAATATTCTAGTTACACTCATGTTTTGAGGGTGAATCATGTTGTGAACTTCTTCGAACTCCTTTTGATTCAGACGGAAATAGTGCGTAAACCGTTCCGTATATAATTCTTTTGTTAGAGCAAAAAATGCTCCATGACTATTCAGTCGCTTTGCGACTTCGTCGACCTGCTGCATGAAACCAATGATGTCAGGCGGGCGACAATAAAAAATCTCGAGACGATGTTGCAAATAGAATTCCCTAGAATTTTTTCCAGCTACTGTTAGAACTTCTCAATTCATCGGAAGAGGATATGCCATGCTGATAAATTAAACTCCATAAAATTGATTTTCAACTTTTATTTCAAACTTAATAACAAATAGTACTTAGAAATCTATATCCAGATGAGTAGAATCCGACGAACTCATGACGTCTCTATTAAGCACAGGAAACAAAGGCTTTAATTAAATAAAAAACTTTGCTTATTATTGTTATTTGAGTTTGCAATTTGGAACGTATGTATCTCAATATTCTCAGCCAACAAAGCAAGTCAAAATAAAATAAACATTCATTAAAGCAAAGGTCTGGACATAGACGCTGGAATAAAAAAAAGATTCCCAGTCACGCAAAAACGAGGAATCCCACCCGTGCATCGTGTTGTAATATATCGCTGTCAGAGTCTTGTTTTTGCCATTAATGATAAAATATTTTCTTTTTAAATTAATTTTATTAATCGAAAATTCTTTTTACCAAGAAAAAATCCCTAGTTGAGTACAAAAATTTCCTTTATCTCCATCATACCAAAAAAATACCTAGATCTAGAGAAAATTCCCCAGTACTGACATCACTGATATACGAGTACAACTGTGTCACAAAGTGTTTTTTCCTGCATTTTCAGATAAATTAACACATGTTCGGTACTACCGGAAATTTCAGAAAATTTATAGAATGTAACACTATCTTGATGTTAAAAATTATAATAAAAAAAGCTAAGAATATGTTTATTCCAGTTACGCACAATTTTGTTAGTGTCCGATACATTCCGACTTTCCCCTATATCACCTATATTAAAAATTATATGGGCAAATATGCCCGTTTTTAATTCAAATTAATATTAATTATATTTCGAAAAACCATATTGAAAATATTATGGAATAGAGCATACCATATTCTATACTAAGATGAAACTCAAAATGGGATGAGCTATAGAAACTAAATTAGCTTGAGTCTTGCAAATTTCTACCGATCGAAATTACTAAAACCATACCATAAAGCAAATATTTCAATGTGTTCATATATCATAGAAAGTAAATGATAACCCAAACTAACTCAAACTAAATTTCATTCCAAATGAAAGATAAGTTTAAGTTATTACTTCTTCCTTATCGTCCCGACATACGAACACTGTACAGACACCGACGTATTATTTATCAAGCATGTTGATCCGTCTT
>MU183198.1:107147-189009 GCA_016904865.1 Pissodes strobi
CAAACCATTAATTTTATTTTATTTTCTTGGGTAGGTAGTGTGGCTAGGAATAGGTACTTGTAACAATTAATACTAAAACCGTTGCATACAGAATAATAAATGAAACTGAATTAACTAATAGGGGAGATGTCAAATTTTGAGCTATATACGAGACTGTACAGATATTAAGATTTGGATTTAGGTAAGTCTGTGAGGGCTTTATGGTGATGATCGCGTTGGCATTTTAGTGGAGCTATCCTTTTTTTAAATAATTGTCCATCACCATTCCAAACAGCATAATTCTATCTCACTATCTCGCAATCATGTATTGCATGTGATGCAAATAAAATGACGTTGTTTAGTCAACAGAAACATGTAGTCATATTAGGTATGGTCGGAAAGAAGCAGTGGGATCCGAAGAAACACCACCACAATCTTTCAAGCAGAACTAAATGCTATCAATATATCCATCTCTGAATGTACCAACATATTGTCCATTTAAAATTTTTCATATTTGCATTAGTATTTTTTTGTTAGACACCCCATGAAGCGATATTTACTGCGGCTTAACGAATTACTTCCAACCAGACCAACTAGCTAATATTAAAATTAGCAGTGACGTCATCCTAAGAGGTCAATACTTTTTTGCCATAAGAAAAGCATTCAGAGGAGCCAAGACGAGCCCAGTAAAAGTATTGATTATTTTATCGCGCCTACTTCCGTAATTAACGTTGTTTGCCACGCTGGGCGACTGGAATATCAATTTCCATCTCGCCGTCTTCGATGTATTCTGTATCCAGTGCTGCCAGATTGGGCGCTTTATCACAATTTGGGCTACTTCTCATTGTAGCTTGCCACAAATTATTTTTCAACGAAACGTAAAATATTTGTCTTGGATTACAATTAACAATATATTAGATACTTAATGTAAAAGTTTGCTTTGGTATATTATAGTATAGTTATATTAAATATAAATAAATATTTATAATTCGAAAAGTAAATATATAAAGACAGGAAAGTGAAGCATAACGGAATCAAAACCTTTAAGAAAATAAACGTTGCTAACCAATAACCTAATTATTTTCCATAAATATTTAGTTCCATTTAAAAATATAATTTCAAAATGTCATTCAACAAATGCTGTAAAAATTAAAGTACAACTAAATATACGTTAAATAGTTTTCATCCCAAATAATGTATGAAACTAACTCTACCGACCCAGACGAGCCAAATCCTGATGGTCAGGACGAGGCAATTCTGCAAATTCGTAACAATATAAGGGTATAACAATTTTTTACAATTTGCTTTTTACCATTGCGCAACCACCAACGCAAACGATTTAATATTTGGGCTGTCGTTAGCAGTTCGAGGATGACGAGACGATTCTTAAAAATCTGGCAACACTGCCTGTCAGTTGCCAACGTTCTTTCGACGTTCGACCGGATTTTTAACAGTGTTACCAACTTAGTAATATCGTTACCAGATCTGGTAATACCAGCGCGATTAGACATAGATGATACAAAGAGGTAGTGACGAAATATTGATCTTTTAGAATGGAATAAAGAAAAAAGTACATAAGATTTTTGGTATGAAGTTGCTTTATTTAATGATATTTGCGTCATAAAAAAAACCCTTTCAAAAAGTTAGTAAAGTAGCAAACTTTGCACTAGAAGAGTTACTATACTCTAATGCTGAAGTTGAGAGGTTGCTCAGCAAATTAAACTTAATTAAAAGTAAGCTAAGACATAGGTTAAACAATGATACAACAAAATCAAGAAAAAAATGCGGCTTAAGTAAGGAAAAAAAATTGAAAACTGTGATCTCAAGGAAGTTTTGAATAAAATAAAAAGCAACGAAATTTTTTAAAATTTGGTGTTAACATTTATTTATGCCAAAGGTTAGCAATATGTAGGTAACAATATCTATATTACATAAATACAGTTTTGTTTAGTCACCATAATAATAATTTCTTTATAAACTGATGTTGCATTATGCACTACAATTTTTGCTGTAGAAGGTTAAATATGTTTTGTTTTTAAAGTACCATTCTTTTTATTGCAACTCGATTTTGAAACTTTATAAAAATATGATTGTTTAAAAAAATATTAATATAAAAAAGCGTTAACAATATTTGAAAATTGAAAATATAAAATTTAAAGATTGGCAGTATTTAAAAATCTAATAAAATTCTGGTGTTGACAGCCTTGAAAAAATCTGGTAATATTCTGGTATTTAGGATTTGTAATCTAGTAAAATGGGTAATCATATAGTTGGCAACACTGATTCTTAATTGTTCTTCGATTTTTGATTAAATTTCGGTAAATTTCTTTTAGTACTTGAGTGTGCTTAAATTTATGTGAACAACGCCGTCCAGATGCTGTGCACCAGGCTGCCATGGAAACTACCCGAAAGGACCTAAAGTTCATGGTTTTAGCTTTCCAAAATGTTTGGACTTAAAGACCTCTTGCTTTCGTGTAATAAGAGTGGGATTTATTTTGTGCTCGCCGGCCGGTTCATTGTGTACAGCAAGTTTATAAATTTTATTCCTGTTAGCTAATTTTGGGCTAAGTGATATTTAGTGTAATGCAATGTATGCTATATGCCCTCATGCTCCTATTATTTTACCTCATCCTAACACTGTAAAATCTATTTGTAACAGATTCTTAACAGATCCCCATATTGATGTAAGACATTATTTTGCCTTATTGACACTTCATCTACCAAAATATATTTTTAACAAATGGCGAACTAAACCTAAGCAGGCATTTTTCTATCCAGATTTTGAGACAGGCCAAAAAAAATGTGCTTCTTTTTCAGTGGTCAAAAAACTTCATGAACTAGAACGAGACAAAATATTAAAACATGAGTATTCCCTTAGTTAAAAGGCTCTTTTTCCATCATCTATAGAAAGGTTAAATTAGCTCTCAAAATATGTAATCCTTTTATTATAGAGGCTTTGAAAGGTTTTGTTAATAATTTGTCACATTCACAAGACACAGCAGAGTTTATTAATATTATATGGACCTGGTGGAGAATAGTTAATGTTAAAACCCCTCTTAAGGGAAAACATTTACTAGATAAATTTCAAGAACCCTTCACCAGAGAAATACTATCAGCCTCCAACGATGATACGAAATTTAAATTTTTGCTAAAAATGCAAATGCAGTGATCACTTAAGTTGATACTGCTGTCATATTGCTTTAAAAAAATTAAGTTGTGAATTTTGCAAAGAAAATTTAACTTTAAATGGACCTTGTGTTGTAGAAGATTCTTACAATTTTATTAATTCCTTAAGTCGTGGGGCTCTTTTATATCCTCGTGAACAAGTAGTGGAAGTAGTTTCAACAGCCTATATTATATTTAAAAAACTGATTAATGAGTTCGAAGACACATTTTTAGATATTTACAATAAAAAGTAATTTCTTTGTGAGCTATTGTTAAACTATCTAAAATCAAAACAGCCTTTTGAAAACTCTTAAAATCACCTAAAAATTAATGTTTCAAAATGTTTTCTTATCAGAAATACACGTCTTAATAATTATTGTTCTAAACATCATCATAATATTTTGGGTAAAAAGAAAAAAAGGAAACTGGAGACTTTTAATAAATAAATATTAGACCCCAATAATATACCGAGTAATATACCTAATCTAACACAAAAAAGTAAAATCTGAAACCTGTATAAAGTTTTCATGTTTTATCATAAATATTTGAATATTGCAAGGTTCTTCGGATGGAGAAAACAGAGGAGAAAACACACTACCAAATTTGATATTACTATTATCTATTATGACACCTTTATACCTATAGCTACCTTTTACGACCTATCTATTAGATTGATGGTATTGTCACGAATAGCTTAGTTTCTTAAAGAATAACTTCTCAGAGAAGAGCTGCGTCGCGATTAGTACAATGACGGGGTCTCAATGCTTCCTTTTTAATCTACCACTGGATGTTCTACTCGTGAGGAGCGTTATAAGATCCTTTACACAAATAGTGCACTATATAAAAATCGGCCTTTCCTATTGGTCGATCCGCATGGCCCTCCGCTCGCTTCGGGGGCTCAAGAAAAGGAAACCAACCAGGTGCTAACCCAAGACATACCCAAAATCAAGAAAAAAACTGTTTAGAAACATAATCTTAAAAAAAAATAGCAATGGGTTTCAACCTAGGTCGTCCAGGTGAGACCCAGCTCTATAAACCTCTACACCACGAGAGCTCTTGACAGAAATCGATTGCATCATGCAGACATATCGTAATACGAGATGTATCGACCAATAGGAGAGGTCGATTTTTACATAGTGCACTATTTGTGTAAAGAATCTTTAAATGCTCGTGAGGACACGCCTTGTTTAGCGTGCCAGGGGGTAACTGAGGTAGACCGGGACCGAGTTACGTGAGGTAAGAAGAGATGATAAAATGGGCACGTTTAGTTTATAACAATAACAATGTATTAACGATAAAACTTTAACAATAATTATTGGTCAGAAAAAAATGAGATTCTATTATACCCGATTACTACGGTGCGCATGTTTTCTCGATTTGAGGTTCTGTTTACTGTCTTATAATTTATAGTTTTTCTTAACAGTTGAGTTATATTGAAGAGCACTAAGAGATTTCACTAAACTTTTTAACTGACTATTTAGACACTTGTCTTTCTCAACACTGACAAACTTCTTGTCAGGACTTTACTATGGAGGTTGTGAAACCCCTGGTCCTAGCAGTCGTCAAATGGCTAACCGGTACCAGGGTTGGAAGGAATGGACTAGAACCTAAAGCAGCCGTATGGCTAACTTTAAGAGCGGATAGAACCCAGAAGGCAGTCGTCAAATGGCTAAGCTGGAGGCGGGACTAAAGTCTGAAGAACTGAAGGTTCGCTAGCGTATTTATACTAAAAAAGTGATGATCATGGCATGCTTAAGGTTGAAAGTCGCTCCCGTTGATTGCTCGCGTTGTTTATATTTTGCTTTTAATGTTTATATAACAATCTCCAAGTTCAAGTTCAAACTTACGACAGGGTGATATTTCTTTTAATAGCTTATGCATTTTAGTAGATTACAGTATCTAGTTTCAGTTTATCAAAATAGATTCTATTTTGATAAACTGGATATTCACAGGTTTTTAGCTTTGAAATTTCGTTTTCCTTTAACAAAAATTGAATGAGGCGCATCTAAGGGCTGAATTTATGACTCGCAGCCTTATTTTAACCGGAAGCTCTTAAATATTATTTATGTATGCAGAAAAAGGTCAATTTAATTTTTGATTAACGAAAAATGAGTAATACACATTATCAGTAATAATAGTCATGCTTAACGTAATATCAGCTTGTAGGAGGTATTGTATTAGGCCAATTACGTTTCAAACTACATATAAAAAAAGTTAAATTTACAAAAAACAAGTTTTTGTTATATTTTTTCCAAATTTTTGCATCTAAAATGTCTACTTAACTGTGAACTTTTAAAAGAAAATGCACATTTCAATATACAGCTGTAAATATGTTAAGACCACTTTGGATGACGTCACGCCTAAACCGTCAGGCCTAGTTGTAGGAGGTTATACTTATTGCCGAAAGAATTTACATAATTTACTTATGAAAATGCTATTTATAACAAATTTTAGGTTCCGGCTAGATGCACTGAGAATAAAATGGCGGATCCAGATTGCATGGTATACTTCTTATATAAAAAAAATAATGATTTATCCCTAAAGAGGCTAGAGGCTACAAGCTTGGCAAAGGCTACCTCATTCAACAAATGTAGCGATGTTTTTTTTTTCAATTGGAGAATGTTTATGACAGACTGAATTTGGAAGTTGCCACGACACGTCACCCACTTAACATTTTATTACTGGAAACCCGAATAATCTGGAGCAATCAAACTTTCGTACATTAGAAAGCAACACACCAAAAAATCGCATCGATCCGGCTAAAAATGTCGAATTGATGATTTTTTTATTTTCGTCTCCTTTAAACGTAGGTGCCAGCAAACTCAGATTCGGAAACCTCCTGCTATAAATAAATAAAGTAAATTCAAATAAATAGATGATTAAAATGGTGTAGTTGATTAGCAAATTATAGGATATGTATACATAAAACTTCATTTAACAAAAGTAATAAACTTTATATTAACAAAATAAACACCAAATATCACAGAACTTAAACAATCCTAATAACCATTTTCTACTTTAAATGATATAGACATACATATTAATTAACTATAATTAAGCTATAGAAAAATAGACTCTAGACTTATTCTAACAAGCCTTATACTCTTAATAGACTGAAGAGTAGTAACAAGTCTCTTAAATCTACCTTCACCAAACGTTTTAAAAACGGACTTCAAGAATTTGATGACCTATGAATAGTATTCAAAGAATTCATGTATCACTAACAGTAACCAACGTACAAAACACCTCTACTACTTTAAAGCTAAACTATATTCCTTTGGGATAAGCAATAGTTTAAATAAAGTGTTGTCTTTATTGAATTTGGTTAGTTAAATTCCCCATATTACTGTGATATGTAACCTAAATTCAATTATGAGCAATCAAAACAAACATTTCAAACAAATATTCTTTGGCGTATAATAATTATTAAATCTTAAGACTAGCTTTTGCCAAGATCTAAATATGTGACTTAATAGTGAAGAAGAGAGCGTGTGCTTGAATTAGAAGCATATTACACCTTTTTGAAGTAATTAAAACAAAGCTAAAAACAGTCCAGGTGTGAGAAGAAATGTCTATGCATCATATTTCATATAAAAAATCATAGGCTTAAAAGCAAATATCAATTAGTTTAAAGAAGCAGTTAATTAACAACAGACTGAAAATTATAATCATTGTGAATTTATTAATTATTAAAATCAACACAGGTACTTTTTCAGTGCTGTTGGATATATCTAGATCCTCAAAGTTTCCGATACTGACGAAAAATAAATATTCTTTTGGACTAATAGTTCCTAAAAGTATTGTATACTTAGACATGAAAAAATTACAAAGCATTAACTAACTGATCTTTGAAAAAGTTTTGTCTCCAAATACGACAATAAAACATTTGATAGAAATAAACTAGTTACAAACTAGTTAGTGGTAAAAACCATAAATAACCGTATATTCATGACAAGTATTGCAATAATTCTTACAGTACGAAAACATGGGGGAGCACTGTTTTTAAAATATTCATTAAAAAGTTTTAAACCATAAAGTAAATAAAAGTGCAATAAATATTTTTAAAAAATAGACAAATTAACGATTTAAGTTAAAAATACTTAAAGTAAACCTCAGAACAAAAGCTTATTTAAAGCTTTTTATATACCGTAGATATGTCCTAATTTGTCCGGCGTGGTCAACTTTGCCCGCTGCTAAGGTGAAAATTATCAAAAATAATTCCCACTTGGCAACTCCGTAGATTAACCAAAACAATTTGTTTCCAAAACAAGTTTCGCGTGCATCTAACGGTCGGATTTTCGGGACCTTTTTCTATGGTTAGTAAAACTTTGTCTCTTGTCTAATGCGGTTCGTAGCTTGCTATGAGGTAAGAATATTTTACGTAATTTTCCTCGTTTTTTGAGGTAAAAGCTAAGCATTGCTGCACCTCGACTATTAAATATATTTATTCCATTTTTGCGGTAGGTTTTGCTAAGGGCTTTATGAACAGATTTGGGTGACTATGAGCGGTAAAAGCCTAATAGATTTTTATGTAAACGAAAAAATTTAACTGGGCAGTGTTATCCCTATATGGGCAATGTTGGCCATATGTTTTTAATATAACTTTGTATTAATTTACAGGTCTCGGGATGCCATTTCGTAATAGAAAGAAATTGGGGCTGGACGCTACCAACGATATACCCAAGAGGATTTAAAATGAGCCGCAAATGGTGTAAGAAATGGAATGAGCTCTCGAGACGCAGAAGAACAGTGCCCCACCGTACTATTTTAAATAAAAAGGAGGGAAAACATTTAGGTCATGTTGGCTCTAACTGAAATAGAAGAGCGTCACATTGTGGATGTAATTATCGCTAGTGCTGAGTATGGGTCCCCGCTGACAGCACTGGAGGGAGATCAGGATGCTGGTGAAGCAGTATATAGATTCCAAAGAAATTAGATACCTCAAGGAACTGGTGGAAGTGCTGTATAGTAAAACCAAGGCCCTAGAAGAAAACAATTTACTCCTCAAATGGAAAATTGACATATTAGAAGAAAACTAGGAGAAAATCTAAGGTTAGAAAAAAGTAAACATGTTGGGTCACCATCACATGTTCTCCTTGCAGAACCTAACCGGGTAAATACCTTTCAAGAAACAGAGATGGCACCACCTGCGACAGATAAGACGCTTTCTCATATTGAAGTCCTAAATTCTGAAAATCAGGTAAATACCTTTCAAGAAACAGAGATGGCGCCACCAGCGACAGTTAAGGCGCTTTCTCATGTTGAAGTCCTACATTCCGAAAATCCTACACCTTATGAAGTTTCTGACCTTAGTACTGGTCAGGCCATAAACGGAAGAGGGAGAGAGGTTGGTGACAGTGTTGACATTATTGATGCTGAGGCAAATTGACAGAAGAATTTTCTGCTGCTGTGGAAAGCGAAAACTCTGAAAATGGCAGCAAAATCAACGATATAAACAATGGGTGGACTGAGGTTACGAAGAAAAAATACCGAAAAAACAACGAAAACCGCCCTCCGCCAAAAATGGGAACCAAAGAAAAGGTTGCATCCCTACAACTCGCCGATAATTATGCATGGCTCTTCATTTCAGGCTTTGCACCCAGCACAAGCTCACAGAATATATTGGATTACCTAAGAAGCCAAAAAATTGATAAAAAGTGCATCTGTGATAGAATAAAAACTAAGAAAGACAACTTTAGGAGCTCCTTTAGGTTAGGGGTACCTAGGGAACTCGCAAAGGAGATAGGCAGCGAAGATATGTGGCCAGTTGGAACGTTTGTGAACCATTTTATCAATATCCAGAGCCAATATATAAGGACAAAGAAGCCGCCGCAACTGAGAGTGTAACAACCTCCAGTACTGGATTCCATGACTTCTTGACTTGACTTGACAAAAGGTTAGTGGTCCTACACATTAATGTTCGCTCTCTGAAGAACAAGATTGAAGAACTGGGAGCTTTTATTATAGATCGAAAACTGGATATACTCTGCATTACTGAACATTGGTTGCAAGAGGACGAAATAAATGCGGGACACATCCAAGGTTTTAAGCTAGGATCTTATTCCGCAAGACAAGATGGCGTAGGTGGTGGTACAATTATTTTTATTAGGGATTCTTTAAATCTTATGGTTAATAATTGTGGTAGGAATATTGATAAATGTTTTGAGTTTTGCTCCATATACATTGAAATTCTAAAAACATCTATTTTTGCAGTATATAGGTCCCCCTCAGATATCTTTGACACCTTCATGGAGTCTCTGGAAGAGGTTTTGAGCGGGGCTCGGAGATGTGGTAGTGTGATTGTTGCGAGAGATTTTAATGTCCACTTTGGTGAGGCTGACAATTCTGCAGAACAACTGTGTGACATATTCACTAGCTTTGGACCATATTTGAATCTACACGTAACAGCTGTTGTCTAGATAACATGTTGGTTAACTCAGTCATTGATGTCGGCTTTACTGAGGTTATGGAAACTGGAATTTCCGATCACAGGGCTCAACAGATTGAGGTACAGGTGGAGGTTATCAATGGCTTCCGGACTGAAACCAAAGTTATTGTACGACAATAACTCAAATGGGCCTACACTTGTTTTATGGTAAGATAAGTGACACATCTTGAGAATTATAGGCCGATCTCACCGCTTCCAATAGTATCCAAAATATTTGAAAAATATATGGCAAACAGAATAGACCTATTATTTGAAAATAATTCCTTTTTTCTGGCTGTCAGTTTGGATTTCGGGGAGGAAGAAATACCACCATGGCAATTCTTAAATTGGTTTCTGAAATCAATGTAACATTTTATACAAGGAAGTACAATACAGCACTATTTGGTGACTTGAGTAAAGCTTTTGACTGCGTCTCCCACGATCTGTTGCTGAGTAAACTTAAGCACTATAACTTTGATGAAAACAGCATTCTTCTAATTAGATCATACCTTGTTAACAGATGCCAGATGGTAAGGATTGGTTCTGTGTTGTCAGAGGAGAGGAGTATCCAAATTGCAGTACCACAAGGGTCGATATTGGGGCCGACTCTTTTCTTAATTTATATCAATGATCTCCCACTAAATAAAGAGCCTTCCGGTTATACACTCTTTGCTGACGACACAACCATCTCCTGTGCTGATGAAAGCCTGGTTGGTTCGGTTTATGGGTCGGGAGAGGCGCGGGCGAAGGCTGAAAGATGGTTTTGCTCAAATAAATTAAAACTTAATATGGATAAAACCAAACAAGTGGTATTCTCAATGCGTGATATGACTGACTGTCAGGATTTGATTTCTGAGGCCAACTTCTTGGGCATCACGCTCGATCCTAGACTGCAGTGGGGTCCTCATATTGATCAAGTTGCTAAAAACTGGCAAAATCCCTGTATCTTGTCAGAAACCTTGGAATCTCTGTATCAATGGATGTTCTGAAAATTGCTTACTATTCTCTTGTTCAGTCCCATATTTCATATGCAATTCTTGCCTGGGGGTATTCTCCTGAGATGCAAAGAGTTTTTGGTCTTCAGAGAAAGATTATACGGTTGATGACTGGTCTGGGCTACCGTGCAGATTGCAGGGGAGCATTTGTATCTCTCAAGATTCTCACATTGTCATCTCTCTATTTTTGGAGAACCTTCTCTACATAAAGAAGAACCTCAATACATTCACTCTAATTGAGAATGTTCATGATCATAACACTAGAGCTACCCAGAACATTGTCATTCCATACAGAAGACTCAGAAGGTGTCAAAATGGTCCTGAGTACTGGTCTGTAAAGTTCTTTAATCATCTTCCCTTAAATATTAGAAATCTGCCTGTGAAACTGTATGGGAGCAGGCTTAAAGCAATTCTATCTCAGAATGCATTTTACTCAAATGAAGAGTTTCTTAACCATAGATTTTAAAATATTGTCATCTTGGAATTTTTAGCTAAATTTTTGGCAAAGTTTTATCAAGTTTTATATTTGTTTTTTTTTTCTTATGTAGGTACCTGCGTTAAAATGTTTTTAATCTTGGTTATATTTTTATTTGCTCGTGTTATTTTAAAACCATGTAACTGTGTTTAAATTTTTAAATTAGGTTTAGTCTTATATTGCTTTATTTTTGATTGACGTGTGTAAACAATTACCTTTGTATCTGACATGAATAAATTGAGTATTAATGAGTATTAAAGTGATGGAAGAATATTTTAACAATTTAAAAATTTCTCTTCGGAACGTTGAACTCCAAAATATCCTCAATTACGACGAAACAAATCTGACAGACGATCCTGGAAATCAAAAATGTGTGTTTCGACATGGTATAAAATACCCTGAGCGATATATGAGCACAACAAAAAGTGCATTTTCCCTAATGTTTTGCAGCATCTGCAAGTTGAGAACGGCTGTCATTGTACGTGGTATATGAGGCCGAAAGGCTGTATGACAGATGGGTTATTGGTGAACCACCTCAAACCTTTTACAATCGTTCAAACTCGGGGTGGTTCGATGCAACCATTTCTCAAGATTAGTTTTTGAAAGTTGTGGTACCATGGGCAAAAAAAAACACTGACGAGGATAATTTGTCATTACACATAAAGATTGAAATTTTAAGAATTTGACAAAGTTTGACAATAAGAATTGTTCTACTGCCGCCTAATTCCACGGGGCTAACGCAACCGCTAAATGTTGGATTTTATCGAGCTCTTAAGAGGGCGTGGAAGAAAATACTTACCGATCTTAAAACTAGGCAACTGCTATTGAGAAAACCATTTTCCCTCAGTTGTTGTTATAATAATTGATAGCAGCAATAGAACCAAATTTTCAGAAAAATATCTGTAACGCGTTTCGAGCAACAGGAATACATCCTATAGACCCTTATGAAGTTTAAAAAAAAATGTCATCAGAAAGATTCAAGAATAGTTAGCTCTGAAATTGATAATGCTTTATTAAGTTTTATTCAACAAAAAAAAGTGGTCATACTATAAAAAAGGGAAAAAGAAACTTCTCAATATTAAACCTGGAGAGTCCGTTCAATTTGAGGAATTAAATGAAGAATCTACCCGTTGCGAAGCCTCTTCTGAAAAAGAAAATTTCGGACAGGGAACTCCTGAACAAATTTCTAATGAAGAAAAGAGTGACGTTGAGATGAGTGACATGGAGGGGAATGACATTGAGACCGATTTAAGTAGCGACACAAACGTAACTACAGATTTACAAAAAAAAGATGAAAATATAAATTTAGAGTTAGACCCAAATAATTTGAAAGTAGGTTCCTTTGCTGTGGTTCAATTTCCAACAAAGAAGACCATGAGACATTTTATTGGGATTGTTATTGTAATATCTGAGACGGATGACATTTATACAACTAAGTTTCTTAGGAAAAGTATAAAAGGTTATTATTTTCCAAGAATATATGATATATCAGACATTAGTTTCGTCGACATTATGAAAATTTTGTCAAAACCGACTATAAGCCGGAGAGGATGTTACTCTTTTCAGGTGAATCTGTGTGCCTTTAACCTTTAATTTTTTGTTTATTTTTTATAAGGCTGTTTTTAAAGTCTAGAATAGCTTCTAAGTTTTTAAAGACTGTGTGTAAAATTAAGATAACGTGATTGCCTTAGTTTATAGGAAGTTTCAAGATTCTAAGTAGGATTTGAAAAAATATTTTGTGTATTGTTTTTAAGGCTGTTTCCAAATGCTGTTACCATACAATTAATATAACTTGACTGTCTTAGTTCATAAGTCAGTTTCCAAGTAGATTTGGAAAAAAATCCTATTTTGAAAGGCTGTTTTTAGAAGGCTAAAGTTAGATTAAAGTTATTGAGTTTTAAGTTTGGAGTTTTGTACCCAGTGCAGAAAAAATAGTTACATTGATTTTTTTATAAAAATTTTTGTACTTTCCTACGGTTCCAATAAAGAAAATTATCGAGAAAATTGAAGTTGTTTGAGTTTTTTTGTCTAATAAAAGATGCTTTTTTAAAACATAAAACGTGGGTAAAGTAGTCCTATTGTACTTCAAATTGGCCCTGAAATATACTTTTTACGGCCGGGCAAAGTTGACCTTTACCAGCACAACTTTGCCCACCATAGAATTATCTGGGCAAAGTAGGACATATCTACGATAGTAGTTAGTATCATCTTCTAGTTGGTGAATTACCAATATATAGTATAATATAAACATAAAGTACAAATTTATAAAAAAGAATAGTTAAAAGTAAATTTTCAATTATAAATTCCATAATTAAAATTAAAAGGCCTTAAAATTTTAACATCTGTGTTTAGGCAAGGATTAAAAATCAGAACATTTTTTTTATCAACATCATTAACATTGAAATATTCGATCCATAAAAATCACCAGAAGTGTACCTACTCAAATTCTAATTATAATTCAATGATCATTCAAAAGAAGAGAGCAATTATTATATTAATTTTCGACATAACAAGGACATAACAACGGTGCCGTAGATTAATCCTCTATCGAATAAACAATTTTCCTACTGACTATATTTTATGTAATGTAATGTACTGTATTTTATTCTGTATCTTATTCTCCTTGCAAAATGTTTGAAGGGCCTTAATAGATGGCAGAGCAATATCCGCGCCGACTGTAGAATGAGGATAGGGGAAGAGGGGGGAATTGAGGAAGGGGTTCAATTAGATGATTGCATTGTGTCATCAGTTGAGCAGCCAGATGAGGATATAGATGACACTTTGTGCAACCAGTTACTAGGCCAATCAATTTAAAAGGGCACTTGGAAAAAAGTGTCGGAAAGCTAATTATCATTTTAATCGGTTGGTTTGACGTCAAATAGATGTATCCTAGATGCATCGACCCCCACTCGAGTCAGGAAGTCCAAAAAAAACGCGAAAATTTCGGACTTTTTTCAGTTTTTCGCATATATCTCCAAAACGGTGCATTCTAGCGAATAATTCATTCTTACAAATATTAGAGACCATTAAATTCTGCGTCGAATGGATATCTCAATTCGTTCAATTCACTCCGGTAGTATGACTGAAATCGATGGTCGAAAAACGGTGATTTTTATCAACTTTGCTGAAAAACGCATTATAGTGACTTTTCAATCGTCAGTCTAAATGAAAAAACGCATAAACAATAATAATTTGGAAATGTTATGAATAATTTTCTGTGCTTGACTACAGAAGGTTTTTCCTCTAATGCCAATTTTTTTCAGAGCTATTGAAAAATATAAAAAACACATAATGCACACTTAAACACTTTGCAACTAAACCAATTTGCCGAGCCGGCCTAACTAAACCTGATTGATAATATACAAGAGACAGCCTTGTCACTGCGCAACTAAACGTCAAGCCAAGGGCTCTTACCATCGCTTACTATTATAGTAAGCTGTGCTGTTACAATCTAAATGTAACAGTCTCTAACGAGTGAATTTGCTATATTGGGCCGTTTTCTCGTATTTGCAGTAATTTGTTTCGTTGTGGTACGGGTTCGTGCTTATGTTGTGTCTCGTTGATGACAATCTAGCAAATCAGAATATGTACATCTATTTAACGTCAAATGAACCAATTAAAATAATAATTAGCTTTCCAACACTTTTTCCCCTTGATAGACCCTATTTGACTGGTTTTCGTAATTAGTTATATAAAGTAATAAATACTTTTCAAAACTCCTGTCAGTTATGTCAAACTGTTTGTCAAATGTTGCCACCTGGAACATGCATGTATGACCAGTCTAGTAGTCACGAAAGAAGGCAAGCTTTCACGAATTTAAGAAATGAGATACATGTAGTCAGTACATAACGACCTATACGACAAATTTTCAAGGAGAAAAATTGTCTGTAATAAAAAAAATTAAGGCTTAAAATGGTGCCAATACGAATTCAGAAGAACTTGAAGATGAGGAACTAACAGAGAAACAAGATGATGACCAAGGCAGGAGGGAAGTCAGAAGGTTATGGGTAATGAAATTAAAAATAGAAGATAGAAGATTAGTTGAATTTGAAGCCGATGGATTAATGGTGACGTCGTGGGTTGAAAATGAAGCCCACAAATCATCAGAAAACACTTTGGGACTGAGTCATGAAACTGAAGCAGAAGGAACGACAGTGACGATGTTGAAGGTTCGGTGAGTGGCTAGTCACAAGCTCGAGATGGAGAGATTCTAAATGAAATCAGAGTAGTAAGAAACGACAACGACCCAAAAGAAAGAATCCAATCAGCGGAAATCGAACAAGAAGGAAAACCTCTTTATAGTGTTTTCCCTGTGAGAAGGGGTAGCCGACAATGACATGACAACGAGAACTCTTTAATCAGCTTGTAATTGTAAACGGAGCGGACATAACCAAAACCAAAATTCAATTACCGATATTTTCAAACGCCGGCCGACAAACAAAAGGTGTATGGACATTTTTGGAAAAATATGACATGACTGGGCCAGATAGAAGCACTTTTGTTTACATATTTGTTGATGAGATTTCTATAAAAAAAAATCAAGTGCATGCAATCGACGAATACTCTCATATATTATTGTAATACGCATCAGGATTCGAATGGCTCGTGGTCTTTGCAAAACTCGTCAAAAACTCAAAAAACAAATATGGCAATCCAAGATGGCCTTATAACGCACAAGATCTATTGTGCAGAAAGACATTTAACGATTATCAGTAAATATAAGTTTGCCAATGTTATCTCTGCATGCTCTAAGGCAGGAAATACTACTTAAGAAGTATAAAAAAAATACATATTGAAGAAAAGAATATTGCAAGAGAAGCAAAAGCTCAGCATGTTTATACTATGGATTTACAGTCTGCATTATGCCCGATGTTGAAGGCGTCTGCAATCTACTACAAGAAAAATGCTTATTATTTTCTGTGAAATGACCAAAATCGAAACCTAACGTTGTCAGATCCGCCCCGTTATATTTAGCTAACGTAAAAAACATTACAATCACTCAAGACATATTTTGTACCCGGTCATACGCAAATGGATTGTGAAGATTGCATTTATGTATAGAGCAAAGGCTAATTTATTATCCAGCCTGCTACAACTCGGCTGCTAAAGAGGCCAGAATAATGTAAAAAGAGAGACACAAGCTGTGATGTATATGTGGTGCATTGGCTGGCGCAACATAGGAAAACCCATGCAAAATTTAAGGTGGTCATATATTGGCTCCCCAATTTATTTTAGAGCAAAAGTTTATCTAAACTTTTTAAAGAATTCAATAAACTAAACTCAGTTGCAAAATTTTAATAATTTTCATGCAGTCTATCCAAAGTTACTTGACAAATAATATTATCTTTTATTTTCCTAAAATATATATAGATAATACGGGTCTGAATTTTAATGACGATATTTTGATTGATTATGTCAGTGTCAAATTCAAACCAAGTTTGACAATTTTTTTAAGTATAAATATTACTTCGTTATATGAACTATTCTACGTCTGAAAAGATTGCTATAGTTAAGTGGTATTATGCAGGAAACAGCAGCAGAAAAGTATTCGATATGTTTGCAGTACATTAACCAGAGAGGCCAATTCCAGCAATATCCACCATAACCAGAATAATTAAAAAATTTGAAAATAGTGGAACGCTTCTCAATAAATGTAAATGCGAAAGAGAAGGTAATAATCCTGCAGAAATGATAAAGATTTAAATGTTAAGTGTGGAAGAAAATAAGGGAATTATAAGTACTAGGCATATTGGAGACGAATAACTGCAAATACAAAAATACTGGCCTGATTAGCTTTTTCAACTTTAGGGTACGCAACATTAAGCTTCGACTTTAACTAGGGAAACTTTTGATGTCCGAGCTAATAGCTCATCTCCCATAAATAATATGCTAGTGATTTGCATTGCTTTACTGAAGAGTTCCCGGTCTCTTGACTTATTGTTTTTCAAAACAGAGAGAAATATTGGAGTGTTGCATTGAGGTATATCACTTACAGCCATGAAGGATAAAATCCATTCCATTTACAATGTATTATGTTGCTTAATTAGGTTTAGTTGAATTATTATTGTTTCTGTTACATATTATTTCTGTTGTTTGTAGTTTTTAATGCCATTACTTGTAATTACCAGTCCTGCTGGTGTTTATAATGTGTACAATAAATAAATAAATAAATAAAGCCAAGGCTATGCCAAGTAAAATACCTGCGCCGTACTTTTTCCAGATGTTTATCAAAACTGAAATATTACAATTCACTAAAACGGAAATCAAAGCCTGGAGATTCAACAGTCACAGATTTGTGTGAATCACAATATTCCCCGGATTTCCATCCGAAATGAGTTTGAAAAAAAAAAAGAAGCAGAAAATTTGACAATCGTGAAAAAACTGAAAATCTTCATGAGAAACCAAGTTCTATTAAGAAATTAAAATATGATAATTTTCAGCAGCTTTTTTGTGATACGTTGACTGATGTTAAAGACTGATTTTGTCCAATTGAACCATCAGTTTTTGTATATAGTTTCGATTTAGCTGGGCTTTATTTGAAAAAGAACTATGTTTTATTACAGATAATATTAAAATAATCCATCGTTTTTCCGCCTACTGAAAAATATAACAGAAATGGCTTAGGAACTGTTGAAAGTAAGTCGACGATTATTTATTTGCTTAGTTCGAATGGCTGTTTTTGCTCGGCCTGTCAACCGGCGAGAATAGTAATCTTCATTTCTAGTCAGTTGGTTTTTCTCCCTACAAAGTGTTTCAAGGGCCTAAATAGATCATAATCAAAGAAAACAATGACATACTGTAGAAAAGAAGTTCAATTAAATATCTGAATGGTGTTATCGGTTGAGCAGTTAGGTGACCACAAGCATTATCTTGTGAGAAGCCAATCCATGGCAGTTGTTCATTTCTTACTTAAGACCGTTGCAAACAGATTGGAGTAGTACTCTGCATTTATTACTAGCTGATCATTTATGATGACAACAATTTACGGACAAGCAAAAATCAATTACAGGAGGAATAAATAGGAATTTTAACATGAATGGTCGTAGTTGGTAATGAACAGAGTTAAAAAGTGAAGGTCATTTATGGGATGTTGGGGAAAACTCATCTATTCTATCCGCATCACAATGATTGGGCATTTTAGAGAGGAGGAATTGTATATTCAATGGTGGGTTATAGACTAACATTACCCATATGCTCTCAACAAGACCAGAAAACGTGCAATAACTAAAATTGCACCAACCATTATTCTAAAACTCAAAAATTAAACAGTGAATTAAATTTTGGTAGAAAATAATAACCAGAAAACTGATATCTGTAAAAAAAGGTTCATCAAATAACTCGTATAAGTAAACGCTTAATATCTTAAATAATTTTGTCAATACAAAATACAATACCGCCCGTTCAATAGCCCGAACAGAGCTAAAAGTAAAAAAACAAATAATATCAAATCAAGGCTACTCGTTGCCAATTTGAGAAATTTACCAAATTAAATTGCCATAGACATATCTATCCGATAAAATAAAAACAATTACTTATATGCCAAAAATAAATGTATGGTCTGTTTAGTTGTCATGTTTTTTCTCTTTCACACCATATTTATTCTCCTTGTCGCTTCCATTGAGCTGTTCAGGCGAATCTTTCTTTCTAGACGGTCTTTCTGGTGCAACACTTGAGGGTCCTGCTTCCAATTGGTCGCGTAGAGCCACATTTCCTTTCCTTGTGACAGAGTGCGTCTGGACAACCCATTTACCTGAACATTATTTATTTAAAATTAACAATAAAGCAATATTAGTGTGACCTATTCTCAGTAAATAAGCTGGGTATTTTAATTTTAAAAAATTTAATATTTAATTATATAACTAAATTTAAATAATAGATTTAGATCCTTAAATTAGAATCGCTGTTGCAACACGATTTTTCTTATTAAAGTTAAAAAGGTAGATTTTAATTAAAACAAACATCGTATTTGCAATACCCGGCTCCAGGAGTGGAGTTCGTCAGCGCCACGAGTTCTACCAGCTAAACTGGAAAACCTCCGCTGGTATTGTACGGGGTTGTTAGGCACATTTTATTGAACAAGAAAACCCAATCTTAATTTAAGGTTCAATCTATTGGCTTCTAGTTTTTTTTTTAAATTTTAAACAGCAACAATCTTACAGTGAAATTTAAAAGCGAAGGAATGACCACAAAAAAAAACTATTAAGCAATTAACGGTGATGGTACAATATAAAGATTGTACTGAGATCAATTCTGTTGGTAAACTCGGTACTGTATGCCTTACACCTAAAAGCTCTAAACACTACAATCCGAAGTGATCACTTTGGTTTACCTACGATTATTACATATATGTATGCGTGATCTAGTAGCTGCACCAATTATAAATGTAGCAATAATAATACCAATTAATAAGAGGCCACAATAATTATATCAATCGACCAGATAAATAAATGAATAAATAAAATTAATCTATCTTAAAACTTGGCCGACAATGCTAAATTTATATTTAAATACTAAGAACTATCTTATCAATCGGCAAGAAAAACAAAGAGATTAAATTAAATCAAAGTCAACGATACCCCGTTATGTCCGAGTAGACCGAGTTGAAGGTCGGCTGCTGGAAAGACTGCAGTACAGGTAAAAAAAAGCACCTCTACACCAAGGCGAACGTGGGACGTCTCGACTCAAAGGCAAAACCCTGTAATGGATCCAGACATCTGTAGCAAAAACCAGGTACTGGCTTCTAGCCCCGGTAGTGAAACTTGCAGTGGGACTCGATAGCCCGGTAGTAAAACCCTCACTCGAGTTGGAGGGTTGCCTGGAGAAACAACTGCCTCGGTTTTACAAGATGAGCTCGGAAAGCCTCTAGTGCAGTACGAATATCCCAATAACTTAGAAGTGTCAAGCACTAATTAGGGACTCAATCACAGATGCCCTAGAAGGGTAGTATTAAACACAATACAAAAAGGTTGAGTCACTTAGGACTGCACTACAGCAAAACGCTTCCTCTATCCCCGGGAGGTATTTCTAGAAGAACGAGACATCGGTTTCAGTCAATTTGCCTTTGCCACATCCACGGAATCAAAGGAGAAAAGAAAAAAATGGCAGGGCCGAGAAATGCCGAAAAAGTCGATACGAGGAATAATTCTAAGATAATAAACGACTTAGTTCTCGTTTATTATTGTTATGAAACGATGGCGGAAGCCACAATTAATGAGCTAAAATTTATTTTTTCAATAAATAATGGGAAATATTCCTAAACGAAATAATAAACCTTTAAAAATTCAAATCGACAGCAACATTTTTTGCTATTGAATGGAAAGAAAAATGTAATAACTAACAATTATTCTCGAATTTTGCAGGTAAACAAGAAAGCAGTAGCAGTACCTCAAAGCAAATCAGTGACCCCAAAAAGTTATCAGCCTGAGATTAGAAGTGAAATATTCAAACCGAAAGTAGAATATGAATTTGACGGATCTAACGAGGCTCAAAGGTAGGTTTTATTAACTTGGTTATGCGAGCCAAAAGACTATCCACTAACATAACGACATTCACAAAGGATATCATACGAAAAGGAATGATCAAAACAGCTACTTAAGGCCACAACAGTGTTATAAAAGCTAGTATACATTATATATTATTAACCGTATGTAGAATAAAATTAATTTACATCAATAAATGCTGCAACGGGAAGTCCATTAAGCTTATTGACAACAAATCAAATAAAATGAATTTAAAATTAATTATCCGAAGAGGATAATACTCAATAATTCTTACCACAAAATATAGAATCTTTTAACAACAAAAGATTCTGCAGCATATAAAATAAAATTTAAAATTTTTACAGTGGCAAAATCAGACTGTTACACTGTTTCTGTCTGATAATATACGGCACTTTTTTTAGATTATTTAATTCCTCTCGATGCTTTGGTGATCAATATTCAAAAAAACTGAAGCATAAATGAAATTACTAACTAACAAATGCTGAAAATTGAGAAACTGAAAATGCTGTTCCTGCGCCGACTGCACACTAGGTAGCCGACTATAAATTTAAAAAGTCAACATCTATATATATAAAACAAAGTCGTGTTAGTTACACCACTTATAACTCAAGAACGGCTGAACCGATTTTTATCATCTTTGGTTTGTTGGATTTGTCTCTGCCCCGAATAGCAGAATAACTATTAAAATATCAGAAAAATTCTCGGATAAAAAATTATACACAAAATTAGTTATAAATTAGGCTTGGAACTCTGTCATCTTCTGCAATTGACAGCTCATGTCACGCATGATTATAGTTTTTTAGTAATATTTGATGTCCACTGCAAATCAGTGACATACTACACATTATAGGATACAAATTCAACGGACAATAGTGGGAAAGAAGCATATTCAAGTCTAGAAAGATATTGAAATACATAGAAAATACTCGAATAGAAAAATATAAAAATTATAGAGAATAAATGACAATAACTGTCAAATCGATTGGTATCAATCATTCCAGATTATTCGGTGGATCAGTCATCCGTATTTAGTGTTGCTTAAATATCGATAGTAAAGCAACAACATTGAGTGTTGCAATTCGGTGAAGTCCATCAAATACATCTGCAAATATGTTACGAAAGGCAGCGATATGGCGGTTTTTTGGCATCCAAACCTCCAATACCAACGATGAAATTACGCGCTATCAAGTTGGTCGATATGTGAATTGCTATGAGGCGATTTGGCGTATATTCTCATTCCCCATTCACGAACGTCATTCCACTATTGTACATTTGGCGGTGCATCTGGAGAATGGCCAACGAGTATATTTCACCGCGTCGAATGTTGCTCATCGTGCAATTCCAGCGACAACATTGACCAGTTTTTTTGAGATTTGCCAAAGCGATCCGTTTGCACGAATGTAGCTTTACGCGGAGATGCCACGTTATTACACTTGGAACGCTTCATCGAAGAAATTTCAACTGATGCTCTTGGTCATATTTACACAGTTCATCCGAAGAATGATGAATGCTTCTATTTGCGGTTGTTGCTGGTGAATCTTCGTGGGCCAACATCATTTCAATCATTACGAACTGTTAATGGTATAGTGTGCCCAACATTTCGTGCTGCATGTCAAGAGCTAAATTGGGACATGACAATCGCTGAAACGATTATCTCTGTAACTTCAAGTCAGATACGCACATTATTTGCAATCATCATTTCGACATGCTTCCCATCGAATCCACGTGACCTGTGGAACAAATACAAGGATAACATGTCAGAAGACATTTTACATCGAATTCGTGTCAGTTCAAGAAGTCCCGATCTTGAGGTGAATCAGGAGATGCATAACCAGGCTTTGCTCTTGATCGAAGACATGTGTTACCTCATGTGCGGCAGTTTGTTAGTCAGGTTAGGATAGTGGAATGAATAACGCATTTATTGGAGAATTGGAACGTGAACATAAATATGATCGACATAAATTATTATACCAGTCAGTTCAAACGAATGTACCCCTGCTGAACCACCAACAGAAGGAAGTCTATAATACATTAATGAAGGCAATTGATGATGGAAATGGTGGCTTATTTTTTTTGGATGCCCCCGGTGGAACTGGGAAGACATTCCTCATGTCAATGATTTTGGCCAGTATATTCGTGCGAGATCTGACATTGCGGTAGCAGTTGCTTTTTCTGGAATAGCGGACACATTGTTAGAAGGATGCGGTACGGCTCATTCAGCCTTAAAATTGCCGTTAAACCTTTAACTAACCCAAACCAACCTAAACTAATGAATAATCGACATGTAACATTGCGAAACACTCCGTAATGGCCGAATGCACAATGGCGTACAATCGCGCATTGGAAGCACTTGACTGAACATTGAAAGTTCTGCGCAATGACTCGAGATGTTTTGGAGGCGCAATGATTTTATTGTCTGGCGATTTCCGCCAAACACTGCCAGACATTCCAAGGTCGACTGCTGCAGATGAAATAAATGCTTGCTTCAAATCATCAAATCTGTGGCGATATGTGAAGAAACTTCAGCTGGCGGCAAACATTCAGCATTGCTGAACGTTTTGTCTTGCATTCGCAATGACGATTGACAAATCAGAAGGCCAAGCATCTTCACGTGGCGGCAAACCATCCGCTTTATTTGTTCTTGCCCCTGAGAATAAAACGAAAAATATCGTATATCACAATGTGCTTCAGTGAAGAGAGTCAATCCGAGTCAACCAATGAAGCAATATACATAGCTGCAATAAAGCAAATGTCTTGCTGGCATGCCATTGAAATACTTGATTTTTGTACTTTTTTGAATCTTCGTTTTCTTTAAATATATTATCCTAATAAACTAATAATAAATGTGCATGATAGTAAAACGAAAAGTGTCGTATATCACAATGTGCTTCAGTAAAGAGAATCAACTTGAGTCAACCCATGCAGCAATATACATAGCTGCAATAAAGCAAATGTCTTGCTGACACGCCATTGAAATACTTGATTTTTGAAATTTTATTGAATTTTTGGTTTCTTTAAATATATTATCCTAATAAACCACTGAACATAATAGATGTTTTGTATTGATTTTTGATAATAAATTAAGTATAGATACAAGTTAACACGACGTTCATTGGCTCTTAGGCGGTACGAAGTTCGCCGGGTCAGCTAGTTTACTATAAAATTAAAACGAATTGGTCTAATAAACAATGCGAAACCTTGGCGCAAACTGAAAACAAAATATTTTAATATGATGATCAAAAGTGGATTTCGGAATGCATATTTTTTTAATATTAATCAACTTAGGGAAATAATTACTAATGACTTGTTAAAGATTAAAGAGTGGTGCGATGCCAACTGCCTTTCTTTTAATATTATGAAAACTAACATTGTAGGGTTTAAGTGTGATATGCACGGCTTGCAGCCGGGGGACGAGCCTCTGCAGGAGGCGGCGGTGACTAAATTCCTGGGTGTTTTGATTGACGATGAACTTCGGTTTGAAGATCACATTTTGAAGTTGAGCTAGAGGCTTTCATCGGGATGTTTTTTTGCAACAAGAAGGACGCGTTTGGAGCTTGGCCCAGTGATGGCGCGGACAGACTATTTTGAATCACACCTCAGATATGGAATTCCATTTTAAGGTGTTAGTAGCCGACATCTGCTGAATATTTTGTTCGTTCTTCAGAAGAAGGCTGTCCGTTTCATCGCAAATGTGGGCCAGTGAGAATCTTGCCGACCTCACTTTTTGCATCAGAGAATTCTTATTCTTACCTCTCTGTTTATTCTTGAAACAGCATCACTGATATACAAGAATCGTCATAGCATTCGGAGTCCTCCCCTCAGCATGTCACGCGGCGGGCTCTCGACATGTCCTTGCCAATACCAACAAGAACATTAACAAAAAATTCTTCGATTTATCACATACCCATTCAGATTAGGACTGTCAGTAATGTAAAATATTTCAGGAGGTCTCTCAAGGCATTGCTTGTTGGGAAAGCGTACTACAACTTGACTGAGTATTATGCTAACTCACTCTCTTAAAAATGCCTGCTGTTTTGCTATATTTTTATTTATTTACACAATGTAATATGTATTGTATGTAAGATATTAAATGTAATTTGTTCTCCTGTCTCTGCTTTAGGTTTAAGATTTTAGTGATTCTCTTGAATGTTGTGTTGTATTTATATTACCAACATGCCATTTATTTTATGTAGGTGAGAGACCCTTTTATAACCCGCTTCGTCAATGAAATTTATTTCTAGGCAATAAAGTACTTTTTGACTTTGACTTAGTTAGACTTAAAAATTGGCCTTACTGAACTAATAATTATGTTTCGATAGATCAGGAATCAAAGAACTTATTATTAGTGGCCTGGATATAGTAGACCAATCTTACCAAAAACCTATTGGGGATGTTATTAGGTTCAGAAAGGAATTTATTTCGAAGAGAACTTATTTTATCAAATATAATACAGATCAATTTTCCGAAGTGAGATGCTTTTGCATTTGATGAACAATTAATAAATGCTGCGTGTACAAATTTGCTATAGGTATCCTTTGTAGCTATCAAAATTTAAAAAACAATCAACAACAAAATTACACAAATAAAAGCCCAATTGCCTAGCCTTTTAGTCTCTCAAGTAATTTTTCGTATACATTTCCTCGTACGTTCTAGTCTTGGTTTGGAATAATATTAATTCCATTTCTGTTCGACTGGAATGAGTTCACACAATGTTCTCTTTCCGAACTCTGCTGCGAGTGAAAGTCTCTTTTAGACAAGTGGATCTATTACAGTACATTCAGTACCATCAAATGCCAGTAAGAAACGTTTCTACAGGGAAGTCGGCATATAAATGTAGTGGAAAGTAACTGAAACCCTGATTATTTGGTATGCCAGAAATAGATTATTATATTATTATTATTATGGATTGGCAACAATAAGCGGCACAGCCGATGAAACTGTTGCATTATTTCAAATGCATCACCGTGCTTTCTTTATCACAATATAACGTATATCACATGTTATTACAGCATATAGTGAATGAAAACATTGTCCCAATTCATTATATCACGATCGAGTCGATTTTTAAACTGATTAATTGTTGTTGAGTTTATAGTCTCTACACTAAGACGAATCCAGCTGTACACCACTCGGTTGGAGATAAAGTTTCGACGAAGTAGTTTGGCCCACCTTTCCTTACAGAGCTTCTGACTGTGGCCTCTCATTAGTTGATTTTCGAAAAATTGACCACTAATTATTTTGAATGCTTCAATCAGATCACCATGAAGCCTTCTTTGGTATAGTGTTGGTAGCCTCAGCCTCTCAAGTCGTCTCTGTTCGTCGGACAAACCACGCAATGATACAGGGAGTTTAGTCATCCTTCGCTGAACTCTTTCCAGGGCATCAATGTCTTTAACATAATATGGACTCCGCACATACTGAGCATATTCTAGTCTTGGTCTTATGTAGTACTTATGTAGCTTGAGGATCATTTCGGGAGACAAATTTTGGAAAGCTCTGCTTATGAGGTATATTGGCTTTTTAATAATACTATTAATGTGTGTTTCCCATTTAAGGTTTTCTGTTATAATAATCCCCAAATTCTTTTGTTCTTCCACAACGTTGACCTCAGCAGTCCCAATAAGATAGTGATACTTTGGGTTATTACGCCCAAGGTGAAGTATGGTGCATTTGGAGTCATTAAGAGGCATTTGCCATGGTAAGGTCCAAGATGTAATGGCCTCAATATCAATCTGGAGATTATCAGAGTGACTGGAGGGATTGCAATAGCAGTTAGTGTCATCTGCAAATGACAAGGTTACTTGGCAGATCGCTGATGTAAACCAAAAATATCAATGGTCCCAACACTCATCCCTGAGGAACTCCACTCAGCACGTCACAAACCCGAGAAAAAGCTGTACCTATTCTGACACGACACTTCCAGGGAGAAAGCCATGCTGACTAGGAGGAACAGTTCCATTTGCCAGAAAAAAGGGTGTCATTTCCTGAACAATGATTTTTCCATAACTTTACACATAGTGCTTCATCTGCTATCAAGGAATACAATTTGATGAGACATTGTGATAGAAAATATGCAAGTAAATAAACTGTCTTCAAAATCAGCAAAGTTCAAATTAAATCAAAACAATCAATTTTCAAGGACATATCAGCAGATGCATAGGGTTCTGTGAAAGCTGGCGTATGGGTTGCTGAAGACAATACAAAAAAACTGATGAGAGAATTTCTAAGTGAATACCTCGACAGTGGAAGTTGAACGTTGAAACGAAGCCGAGGCACTTATATAAATAAGTTTGTCTAGAATGAAATATTGAAAGAGACCGTTGGCGTACGAATTTTACTCATTTCTAGTGTATGGAAGTACTGATACAATTATTGAATACAGCTCAGTGGGATATTTTTATTAGTAAGATCGGCGATGAGCTAGAGACTTTTGAAGTTTTTAGTATTACGAAGTTACAGAAACAAATCTTCAAACATATCAAATTATCAAAAAAATAAACCTCGCTGGAGTCTCAAGTATGGTTGGAGAGCCAAACTGAATTTGTAGCATTTTTTAATAGTAATTAAATAAAGTTAATTCCTATCTAAAAACTCCATTTTGTTAACCCAGATAAGGCTAAGATGCAGTGAACTGGCAAAACTATGATATATGTAAGCTAATACACTTATGCGGCCCTTAATTAGTTCTACAGAAAAGCACATGCAAGCTCGATAAAAACGCTTATCGCATTTAAGATGCACCACAAACTAAAATACAACAACTAAATCCATGGTTCCTAAAGTCCTTACCATCAGGTACATCATCCAAAGCAAGAACTAAATAAAATATAAATGACACAATACAGTAAAATACGTTGTGTATGTCGTGACCTTTGTTTATTGATTATCGTCTAATAACGACAAAAGGAGCGCAATTAAAAATGAACCCGCTACACAAAAAAAAATGTTTTCAGATTATTTCACTCACTTGATCATTACTTTAATATAATTTGTCTATATTTAAAAGATTTAAGAGTTTGGACAACTGGTATCTGGCCTGATCATTGGAAGGAAGGGTATATGTCCTTTGTGTATTTTAGGAAGCCTTTTGACACCCTGAACTAGTCTGGCAAGTTCTGACTGAAATAAGCATATTATAGATTCTCCTTTACTCAGGTTGCAAGTCCGATAGATGTCAAATAAATAAGTTCCAACGCAGGTAAAATCTGGCAAATTTTGTTCAAACTACAAAATTTCAGCGCTCAGTATTAGGACAAGAATTCGTATGATGACTATTGATAAAGAAAATTACATCCGATTGGAGGCCGCTTAGTGATCGACCTTCTGATGTGCTGTAAGAAAAGATGATTTTGGTTGCTGCCGCTAAAATCTGACTGGCATCAAAAAACAACATAAATAACTACAAAATCAGACTTGATTGATTGAATACATCGTCTTATCAATGTGCCAGGTATTATTAGAATCCGGCCTTTAAGCCGCCTATCGAGGCGCTCTATATGCTTCAGATACATACAGCCTATAAGGAAAATCAGACAGCAAAAGAACCCGTAGATTCTCTAGGTTATTAACAGAGAAAATAATAGATACGAATTTCAGTGAGGCTCTTTACCTATCAAGCAACACAGGGAAAATAGTACTCTGGTTAGATGAGCCGTCAATATACCAAAAGATAAACGACTGGAACACAAGAAGACACCTGACAAAAAGGGATGAAAATATAGAGAAGTGTAATCCTGTTAAATCTGCCCAAAAAAATAATAATTTGACCAAAATATTCACATTTTACAGATGAAAATGCTTTCAGAACTTGTCAAAGCCCGAAGAGCGGACACACCTAAAATTGACTCCACAGCTAATTTTATTCGTTAAGCTCTGGTTTGTGTTTGCTCATTTTCAAAGAACGAGCGCGTTACTGAATTGTGCGCTTTCTTGGGTGGTACAGGCAATATTCAGATATCGAAACGACTTTAATATAAGACAGAAAGAACAGTGAAAATACAAATATTGCAAACTCTATCTCATTCTGCTATAAGGATTTTGAAGTACCGATAAATAAATAACTTTTACTACGGCAAAAATCGACAACAACCTTATGAATAAGATTAATCATATGTAATCAAAAGACATTTATCAATAATAGCAAGACTGACCTGTGTTTCTTGCTGTATTTGTTACAAGTCCTTTGGGTCTTAATATTTTCGTATTTTGATATGTAGAGTACACGTTTCCAACTGTATTTAGTGAGCATTCAGTAGCGTCAGCACAATGTGCACCCCACCTAAAAAAATGCCACTTATTAATACATCACTAGTGAATTGCATTAATATCATTGGGCTTACAAGGAACAAAAATCAACTATATATTTCTAATTGATTTAAAGTGAGGCCATATTCCAACAACATTCTATAAACATCTTTCTTAGTCACATATTCCAAATAAATATAAAATATATTAGGTTTTATATTGTATATTTATAATATTAAATATTTACGATTTTATTCTTAAATCTGTGTATATGTATTTTATTTATTTATTTTCATATATGAAGCATAACAAGTTAAAAAACAGATATCTTGTTTACTAACAAACGCTATTCATCTTCACACATGTTGCTGAAAACGAGCCATATTAAAAGCCAAAAAATAACTTATAAAATAAGACTATAGATACTTACTTATGTTCCACAACTTTCACAGAATTGTCTTTCAAGCTTCTACCGAGTATCCCTGCTGAAGTCTCTAGGCCCCTAAAAATGCATAATAGACTATTATGTAAAATTATGCAAATATAAAAATAAAGGCAATCATAACGTAAGCCTACAATGGAAAAATTGTCTGAAACAGTCATCTGATTTTATGGACTTGAAGGTCCTTCTTTTAGAAAAAAAAAATAGTTCAAATATTCCATTTACTACTTTTGAACATTGCTATGTATCATGCACTGTAGCGCTAATATCTGCCATAACAGAGTAGCTCGTCTTAACTTGGAAATGGTTTTATATTGGTAACCTGGACTTGAACATCAAAAAAGAAGACCTCTGCAAACACCTAAACTCTTTTAAGATCAATATTATATACGGTGAAAAACTTTTAAGTCCGTAACAATTATGCAGCGGCCTTTAAAGAATCGGTAACACCAGAGGAGACAAGCAAAATTTTGGACAGTGAGAGTTGGCCAAGATCTGTTGCAGTCAAACCATACATTTTTAATCAAAGTTATGGAGGAATAAGTACTGACCGTGCATGGGTATCAACCAAAGATACATTTTTATTGGCGGAGCCGGGACCGAGGGAGATTTTAGATAGGACAAAAATAGATGTAAAGGAAGGTATCTCTATTTTGCATATTAACATTCAATGTATTTCAAATAAAATTTTACAAATGGAACATTTTTTGGCTGATAATGAATCAATAAAAATTGTATGATTTAGTGAGCATTGGCTTAAATTTGAACAAACAAAATATTGTACTTTAAATAATTTTAAATTAATTAGCTGCAGTTGTAGGCCTTTCTTAAAAAATGGGGGTACATGTATATACCCAACAGTCTCAGTACTATCGATCTGATATCAAAAAACCACAGTTGACAAAAAAAACAAATTTTTTATTTTTGTATAATAAATATAAGCAATTAAAAACTGCATAATTCAAATTATTCTTGTAACGCGTCGTCCTTGGCTGGGACCGGTTGTGACGTCAAGTAGCTCGATTGTCGTCGCGCCTGACGGACGGCAGAGCAGGGAACGTCTTAGCTTCCATTATTATTATTAATATTAAAGCACAAATTAAAGTACAAATCAACACGAATTATAACAAACACCCTGACAATTCAACGACAAGCAGTAATAAACGTAAATATTTTAATACTTGTGGCTGCCGATGCCATACTGCCTTCACTGACATTTTAAGATAATATGTCAGTGACTGCTTTCCGATCGAACGAGCGGTGTGACGTCACGGGTCGTTTAAAATGAGTAGCTTGCGGTCACAACTTTAATTGTTTATTGCAAATTAAATATTGCGATTTGAGGGCTGATATTTGGCGTGTGCTGTCTCTATAGGTAGGCAAATATACTAAAGAAATAAGAAAAACATGTTCAAGTTCCCTATTGCCTAGACAATATTTTCTATAATTTTGCAATTTCAAGAGTAACTAACATCTCACTTGGTGTATCTGATCATTGTGCACAAATTATAATATTAAGATCTGATATGAGTAATCTTAATCTTGTACATAACAATTATATTTTAGACAGAAAGCAGAGTGAAAGTCAATATATTACATTTCAGTCTTATTTAAATCGAGAGCAATGGAAGGATGTCTGCAAGGCCACAACCTCAGAACAAAAATATATGGAATTTCATAATATCCTCATAATATATTAGTTTTACCACAACAATAAAGCGTCAAAGTAGGTCACATAATGCGAATTGGGTAACGAGTACCGTGAAAGAAACAGGCTTTTATTTTTATACGAATGGAATGAAAACTATCCAACAGAGAGAAGCCAAGAAATATATGGCAATTATAAAAAAGAATAAAATAAAATACTTCAAGAAGCAAAACAAGCTTACAATTATAAAATGAATGGTTTCTGTGGTAGGATCCTTGTGTCGTTGAATAATAATACTAGGGATAATTAGTACAATGTTTTTAGATGTTTTAAAATAATTTAATGAGATATTTTTCTCTACATATGTTTCGGCTTGATGAGGCCTTTATCAAGAGTAGTTGAATACTAAAATATAAATTGTTATACCATACTAAACCGCCTGACGGTATTTTGTTTTTATTGCACTGTCAATTATGCAGGTGTTTAAAGAGCAGATCACGAACGACCAACTGACCTTCTCTTTAAACACCTGCATAATTGATAGTGCAATGAAAACAAAATACCGTCAGGCGGTTTAGTAGGGTATAACAATTTAGATTTTAGTATTCAACTACTCTTGATAAAGACCTCATCAAGCCGAAATATATGTAGAGAAAAATATCTCATTAAATTATTTTGAAACATCTAAAAACAGTGTACTAATTATCCCTAGCATTACAATTATAAATGACTAAATCTATCAGACAACTAATCCAAAACAGTAGAGATATCATAAATACGCAAACAGGCAGAAAATATAAGGAAAAGATTGAACCAAAGAACTTAAGTCCTAATGGTTTGCACACCTTTCATAAACCGACCGGAGAATCTGACCAAGGCACTTGATGCATCAGGTCTAGATCCTCAGACCCTTTTGATGAAGAAAGCATCAAGAAGTAATTCAATGTTTTTTAGACCCGTCACTATTTTTGATGTTGGGGCAATTCTTTATAAACTTAAAAATAAAAAAAAAACCATGGATATTTACAGCATAAGCGTTAAAACCTAAGAAAAATATCTGAGCAAATTCTAGAGCCTTTGACACATATTTTTAACTCATGTATTGATAAGGGCTATTTTCCTTCAGTTCTAGAGCTAAAAATCCCTGCCCTATATTTAAAAAGGGCAACAAAGAAGATCCAGGCGACTATAGGCAAATATCTATCTTACCCTCTGTTTCGACAATAATCGACACGATTATATATGATCAATTGCTTCAATATTTTAATAAAATTATTATTATATCGGGGCAACAGTTTGGCTTTAGGAAGGACCTTTCAACTAGTGATGCAATTTTGCATTTACTTCAAAATATAAACAATGCTTTTGAAAATAAAAATAAAAACATTTATGGGTATTTTGACGGTCCTGACTGCTGCATTTGATTGTGTTGATAGACATTCTGGCGAGCAAACTGGAATTTTATGCTATAAGAAGCAAGGGTTTGGATTTATTAAAATCATACTTATTTGACAGGTACCAAGTTGTTTCTCTGCCAACTGGTGGAAGTGAGCCTATGCTGGTTAAGACTGGGTAACTCAGGGCTCCATGCTAGAACCCCTCCTCTTTCTAGTGTACATACATGATTTGCCCCACACATTCCCTGAGAAGACCTTTACTACCATCATGTATGCTGATGATGCGACATTTGGCATTGGTTTGGAAAGGGGTGGGGACCCAGCTGCAGTACTTGAGAATGTGCTGCGACTGGCTAAATCTTGGTTTGGACCTAACCGGTTCGTGCTGAATGTTGACAAAACCTAATCTCCACTTTTTGACACTGTTTGCCATGGTAATGGTGATGGGATCAGATTTCCCGAAATTACATTGGATAGCAATTTATTATGGACAAAACATATTAATATGATATGTAGCAAACTAAACCAAAATATATATGCCATACATAAGGTTAGGCAAACAATTAATATAAAAGGGACCATAATGACATACGATTAGAGACAATGGAGAGACAGTCAAGTAAAGTAGAAAAATTTGTCCCAACATGCCATCTCTTTTACTTAATGCATTTCCGTATAGCGCCCTCTTTATCTAGCATCACCAGTAGATAGAGCCAAAGTCGTGTCGACGCTGTTGCAAAAACAAATGATATATTTATATATTTATCTAACTCATGGAATTCTGCATTAGAAGCTGAACAGCTGAATACTAGATGACATCGACAAGTTTGACTATGACAGTTCAATACGTTACACCATGTTTTAATTTTAAGCCGTTTTTAGTTTGGCTTGCTGCTGTTTTCTTATATTTTTTGTGTTAATTTCGCAAATTTTTGCTTGAAAGATATACTTTTTCATTCATCTTGTGACTGAAACGTTATGTTGTGTCCGGAGTGGGTGGATCAGACAGTGAATAGAGACAAAACAAACAGCAACAGCATCATGGCTGCTGATGCTCCTTGTATTGTTTGTGGATTAAGAGAAGATGAAGTTGAAAAATGCACTATTTTCCTTCGTCCCTTATCTTGTAAAGGTCTGTGCGTCATCAGACATTAAATATAATTTTGTATTTTTATAATAAACTGTGACATTTGTTTGAATTTTTTCTAATGATTACTGATTTTTAATTTTAAGTAAGTACATATGTAGGCATATCTTGAATTCACTTATTATTGTTTGTATTACACCCTGACTATTAATTTCAAGTGACTCATTTGTATTAATGAATATACTTTTTATGAAATATGTATGCATTTCGATTAACATGCCTTGTCTATTATTGTCTACAGTAGATTATTTGAATACTGTTTCGATCAACTGCAATTTCCTTATATCAACGACTTTGATGATCTGTCCCTTTTGATGAGGTGAAGATTTTTAAAACTTTATTGCGTATTTGTGTGAAACTATTTGTGAACATTGCATAAACTTATCCTTTTAAAAAATAGTCATACGAATACATAATAGAATTAAAATATCTTCACCGCATCAGAATGGATAAAATATAACAATATTCCAAGGTGGATTAATGCTGAGCTGCGTAGTCTTGTTATCCAGAAGAAGGCTCTACATGCGGAATATCGCAGAACTGGTGACCTAAACCTGTATCAGGAATTTTGTGATGTGAGAAGCCATTGTAGGGAGGTACGCAGTCTCTGCTATCAGAATTATATCAACAACATCGAAAATAATATATCTACCGACCCTAGCAAATTCTGGTCATTTGTAAAGGATATAAAGAATGATCATGGTGTTCCCTTGCATGTTCAATATAATGGTTTGAGCAGTGGTAGTGCATCGGAGATGGTGAGTCTGTTTGCATCTTTTTTCTCTACAGTTTACTCCCGGGATGATGTGGATGTAATCCCTGAGAATAACCTCTCGGAGAGGGTTTCTATATCTGCCTATGGTTTTTCCCTCCCTGAGGTGTTTGATGTTATTGATTCCCTACCCTATCGCCTTTCCTGTGGCCCTGATGTCCCCTTCACATCCTGTTCAGTAAGTCGTTGAAACTGGGTGAATTTCCGCCGTTTTGGAAAAACTGTTTCTTGAAACCAATTTTCAAGTCAGGGGACAGGACTCAAGTGTCAAATTATAGAGCAGTTTGCACGCAATCGGACATACCCAAGATGTTGGACTTGCTGGTAAGTAGGAAACTATATTGGGACTTTGAAGGTGTGATCAATGAACAGCAACATGGATTTTTGGTGGAAGATCTACATCAACAAATCTGGTCCTCAATGAGAGATTTATTGGTGATGGCATGGAAAATGGGATGCAGGTGGACTCTTTATATTTGGACTTTTCTAAAGCCTTCGATCGGGTAAATCATTCATTGCTTCTTGATAAATTGGGTGTGGGGGGACGTCTTGCGTTGGTTGGCAGACTTTATCGGTGGCAAGGTGCAATCTGTGAAGCAGTGCGGAAGGGTTTCCGGTGAGATTGAGGTCCCTTCTGGGGTACTTCAAGGTTCGCATTGTGATCCTTTTTTCAATCTTCTTGTTGGACCTAGTACCCTGCATAAAAAAATGTAAATTCCTAATGTTCGCAGATGATATAAAGCTGTTTGCATCGGTTGCATCTGCTAGGGATGCAGAATGTATTCAGGATGATTTGAACAGTATTTCTTACTGGTGTAACCTTAATGGGATGGGGATCAATATATCAAAGTGTTACAAGATTTCTTTCACACGATCAATAGCACCTATTGTATTTGATTACATGCTGAATGATGTAAGCCTTCCATCGTGTACCGAAGTAAAGGACCTTGGAGTGACATTTGATACAAAATTAACATTTACTTCTCATATTCAGAATATTGTGTCACGGGCTTACAAGATGCTGGGGTTTGTTCAGCGCCTGTCGGTTGATTTGTCAATCTCAACATTTACTAAGCTTTACTCATGTTTTGTCCGCTCAGTCCTGGAGTACTGTTCTGTGGTGTGGTCTCCCTGTTACGATGTTTGGAATGAGGAAATTGAAAGGGTACAGAAAAAGTTCCTTAAAGTGGTGGCTTTTCGCTGTGGATATGCTAGGGAGGAATATGAGTATCAAGATATTCTTCAGGCTCTAAATCTGTCAAATCTCTATTCACGTCGATTAAGGGCCGATGTTTGCTTCTTGCATAAAATCATTGAGGGCAGCATTAAGTCTTCTGAAGGGATAGACATACTGATGTTTTCTTGGTTCCATTTCATCCCACAAATTATGGTAAGAATGATCCCATAACTCGCATGCTGAGGACTGCTAATGGCATTCTCCACGATCATGCTGAGGTTGATATTTTTGGTACCACTAGAGCATCATTTAAAACTAAATTAAATAAAATTATATGTGATCTTAATGATTAGTGTTCGTTCTATATGAGGTGATATGGCTTTGTTAAATAATATGGTGATATATTTGTAAATTGTGATTTTTGTAAGCTTTGGTATTTTACTGTATGATGACAATGATTATTATGTTTTTTTTATAGTGTAACTTTGTTATTTGTATAGAAAAATGGCTTGTACCGTAGATAAATAAATAAATAAATAAATAAAGCAATCAAAGAAACTGTTGGGGAAACACACCAACAAATGTATTAACTTGTAATTTTTCACCGTATAGTTTGGTGATAACACCCTGTATGTATGTAGTATGAATGAGCCATAATTAATTCACGAATATATTTATTTCCACCCAGGTAAACAGAAATTTGTGCTTAATCGTATTTCAATTAGTCTTTAGTCTAAACTTGGATGGTCGATCTCGTTATATAAAAGAATCGCTGAAATATAGCTAATTGGTTTCAATTTAATATATCCTGGTCTCCGTTACGGTTGTGTAAACAACAATTTGTCAAAGAAAGAAAGAGCATTTTTCTACCCTCTCAAATGCGATAATGGGCTCGCCTACGCTTATATTCCCGCTTTATTCTCCATGCCACGCCGTAGGAAGATTTAGATTTCAGTGCCTTGCAAAAACTCAAACGCGTAGGATCTGTCTCGTCACAGCTCTCCTAGATTTTAGCGCCAAAAAACAACTAGCCCTGTCCTAGCACTGTTTAAGGCAAATAATTAGGGTTTCTCTCATTTTGTTAGTTATTTCAAGTGCTGTTCAAACTCTCACTCGAACAACAGAAAAAAGTTGCTTTTCGCGCCAAAGGTCAAACCCTTTTAGGCATTTTTCTAGTTTGTTTGCACACATATTAAAGAATATCTCGTGCACCTCTGTTCTCTTGTCCTAGCTTGCACAAAGAACTCTCTTGGGCGTTTTTGCAGTAGTTAATTGAAGAAAAAGATAGCGTCCCCTTTGGAAAGTTGAACGTAAAATGGCGGATTAACGTTGCTGGTCAAATAATTCCTGCAATCAAGGTGAAAGCTGGATTTTATGGTTTCCGTAAAACAAACAAGAAATTAAGTTTGAAAGTAAATAAGTATAATCTCTCCCCGTGGAAGATACATGTAAAGCAGAGTCAAGGTTCAAAGGTACGATGTGTGAACGTTGCTAAGTTAGAGAAAACGAAAAGTATTAAATTAATTAAAGACAGAAAACTCAGTTTAAATCACAAAATCAAGAACTTTCAGTAGATAGTTACTTTATCAGTAACCTCTTTTGTAATCTTAGTTGTATGTGTGAAAGGATGAATGCTTGAAATTAATATAGAAAATACTGTATATATTTATCATATTTAATGCAATTTACAACTGCATTATTAAAGTACTTAGTTAACCTACCTACCTAGTTTCAATTCACAACTTATGTCTAAAACCCCTACCACCCTATTTAATACAGTCCATTGATTTAATTGTAAAGTTAATTGCTACCCCCACCTTTGTGGTCAGAATAAATTAAAAATTAATTTGTTTGTATCGACCAGAAACATTCAAACCTCCCGCGCTTTTGGCGGCCCAAACTAATCGCGCCACCTGCTTTCACCTTTCATGAAGCCAGACAGAGATAGCATTCATCTTCCTTTCCTCGTCAATTACTTGGGACCTTTTTTTATCATTTAGTTGAGCGTCTCGTTGTTTGTCTCTGATACCATGCTCTCTTTGAATCTGTCCTTCAATATGGAATACTGGCATGGAGGCATAGGGTTCCTGTGCAATCACAAACTTGGAAGCAGGGTCTTTCAAGTGCAAAAATTTGCCATCCGAACTATTGCTAGTATATCAAAAGACATTTCCTGCAGGGTGTACTTTAATCATACGAGATAATGACCCTAGTTGGGCTAATTATATATACTAAACTAGTAAATATGAGAAAAAACATTAATAATTATGTAAATGCATCGGATGTACATGCATACCAAACAAGGGGCTGTAATAACTTAATTTTACCAAAAAGTAGATTAAGCAGATATGACACTAAAGAATTTAAATTATATAATTCTCTTCCACATAGCATACGTGAACTTGACCCAATAGTCCAAAATATGTATAGTTTTTCAGAATTTTCCAATCTAGTAGAACAAAGAGATACCCTTCTACGAGTGTACGTTGTGTGTCTTTTGCGGTTTTATTTTTGCATTTTCTATTTTCATTTTTTATTTTGTTTTTACAATTTAATTGCTGTTTTTGGCATTGGATTTTGGTATGTAGTCCTTTGGTTTTGTTTCATTATGTGACTTGTCAACAAATACCATTGTATTTCTATGACTAATAATTACTTTACTTTACTTGTTATGTTATGTTAATGTTTAGTTTATTTTTTAAAGTTGGCCAACGAATTTGGTTTTTACGTACTAGGGTGTTGGTTGATTTAAAACAATATCAAATTAAAGAAGGCCAAAAACAGCTAGAACAGAATAACCATTCAGGACTCCGCGTTTCAGATTGGGACGAAAACATGTCAGACATTCCTCAGGAATCAGTGTTGGGCTTCACTCCTTTTCTTCTTTACATGCATTCATTCTAATGTAACGTAGAGATAACGTAATCATTGCCGTACACTTTCAATAAATTAAATTCATAGATTTCAGACCGATTCCACATCCGAACTTGCCGTTTCACTGAAATTATTCAATTTACTGGTGAAATAAAGTGGATTGCAACATGATTGGAAGGCTTATGTTGGATATCTGAATTCTGTGTGGAAAATGGGTTGTTTTTCATGTTTTTAGTCTCGTACATGGTACAGTGTGCTACTTTGCAGTGTGCCAACAGACTGGCAGTTAGTACTCAGAATATACAAATTTGCTGGAATAAAAAGACGAGACTAGACAAGACAGAGCTATTTTTTGAGCAGCTGGAATTTCTAGCAGTACCGTCATCCGACACTATACATTCTGTATTTTTGTCTATTTGTTCAGAGAAATAAAGAACAGTATGTTTGCTCTCAAGAACGAATAATAAATTTATTCTAGTCGCTGTACAGTACAGCTCTTGTGGAAAGAAACATCTAATATGCAGCTTCTAAAGTTTTATAAGAAATTGCCTGGTAGCTACAGGCCTCTAAACTTTATATTATTTAAAAAACGTAATCGTAGTAAAGCATATCATAGTACCAAGGATTTTCTAGAGGACAGCTCAGATTAACAATAATTGATACCCGTTTTCTCTGTTTACCGCCATACCTGTATATAGTAGAAAATCCCTCTACGGCACCTGCCGCTACCGTTAGGACTCCCTTCATCTTCTCAGATGCTTCTTCTTCTGACATGTGAAACCCTGACGCCAACAGTTTAGTACCTTGCTTGTGTATGTGTGGTGCAAGAAACTGACCTAAACGGACAGTACCTTCTCCCACTTTTTCGGCTAGAAAATAGAAAATGGAGCCTTTTCATTTGACAGCCAAACAATTATGTTTATAGGATTTATTGTAATAATATATTTTTGTTACTGCAAAAAAACACATTTTCAACACAAATATTTTCTAACTATTCATCCATTTGCTTCACTTATTGTTCACTGCGTGAACTATAATAGTTTTCTTATATTAACTCTTATTTTCGTTTAGACTTTGGCATCTTAATATCATTAGCATTGCACAGTACTGACCAACATATCCTGTCACCTTAACAGCTTTGGAAGTGGCGTTTTCTGCTATCCTCACTCCTTTGGAAACCCGTCTTGGTACCTCTGTTGGGTGATCTGCAGGCGTCATGCTGTTGATAAGTTTCGGGGTTCCCCTATTTAAAAGATCGCCGGCTTTTTGGGCACCTCGAATGAGGCCTTGAGACAGAGTCCACGCACCTATTCAGAATTACCATGATTTGGTAAAGCAGTTAAAAGTAAAATATCTAACAGATATGCCAGATATGTGATCGTTTTACATACCATCAACTAGTTTATTGGATATCCTGGAACTAGTATCTTCTCTGTCTAGTCTTTTCCTTTTTTCCTCGTATATTTCATGCTCTGTCTCTTGAGTGATGATACCATGAAGTATACTCTCCAAGAGGTCAAATACATCAGCGTCAGCATCTGACGGTAAAATTATTCCCACAGAAGACCCTACAAAAAGAGTCGCTTTGTTGACAACCACCGATAACTTAGCTCAAAAATCTTTGAGGTTATTGGCAGTCTGGCATTACAATGTGTTCTTCCAGCTGTCTCAAAAGATTTATATTGCCAGAGGCGACGCAATATATCGAAAAGTTTGCTGCACTGAATAAAGGACACTGGGAACACCAGCTGATATTCATATGAAAGTTATAACCCTGAATTTAGCAAAAGAAGATTTAGCAAAGTGTGATCTTTATAAAAAAAAAACATAATCTAGTAAAAACACAATATTGTGTTCTGCTTGATCTTAAAATAAGTGTGTTTAGAGAATTCAGTTTAACTCAGTTCTATTTATCTAAAGAAGCCAGATTTTAATTGTTTATTCCTTGTTAGAAAAAAGAAGGTCAACGTTGTATGTTTGGCACTCCATTGACTTGCTTACTTCAAAAGTACCCAATAATACAGACAGATAAAAGAAAACACAGTACTACACATCAACTCACCTGGAACATCGGAATATACATTAGGTAGAATAAAAGCTCCATAGTCCGTTCTGTAACATGGTGATACCCCTGGTACTAAAGGATATATCCAGTCTCCAATTTGTAGGATAGCTCTGGGTGCATTTGGCAGGGATCCTAATATTATTAATATTTATTATGCATTAAAAGTTGTATTGCACTGCAATATTTAATTCTTATGGCAATTACATATTATTCTTATAATAATAATTAAAACTGCATTCACTCTTCTCCCCTAGCTACGCCACTGTGCTAAAGATTTTACAACATTCATTTGAATTAAAAAACAAAACATGGATTAGACAAGGTATTAGAATTTCTTCTAATACAAAAAGAAATTTATATAAAAAGTGGACAGAAGTGAGATAGCAGTTGACCTTATAGTCAAAATCAAAGTCAAATAAGCTTTATTGTCAAAAGATAATATATCTCATTGACAAAGCAAAGTCCTATACTAAATGATGTCTAATCTGTTTAATTAAGGTGAAATTAAAAATTATAATAGAAGTAACAAATCTTAAATATGTATTGAAATTAGAGTTGATATCAAAATCTAAACAACAAAAGGCAAATATTGATCTGTGGCGCGCCATATGGATAAAACTAGCTGGTCTCATCCGAAAATATTTATTTAAAAGTTTAATTTATACCTTTTAGTATGATATTGAAGTTTAATAATTTGCACCTATCTCATATCTCCCTCTGAATGTTAAATTATTACAACATTTATAGTTACTTATACACACCTTGGACCAAAGAAATTTTCAATAGCTGAGGATCCTGTGTAGATAAGACTTCCCCATTTGGAGATATAAAGTATAGTCGTACACCAGGATGGGTGTATACAAGTTCTTCATTTAAATGTTGATTCGGGTCAACACTAAGTTCTTGAAGTGCTGTCGCTAGATCCTTGTAAGTGATTTGTTGAAACTCAGTACTTTCATCTAAACAATTCAAGACACTTGTGGAAGAATATATTCACATATAAATGTATTTATTTATCAATGATCAAAGCCCAACAGAACAAAAATATATACATAACTAACGCTAGAAAAATACAAATATGAAAAAATGATCCTGGTCGAAAAGATAAAACAATAAAATCATGGCCACATAAAATCAAAACAATATATCAGTATACTGCATTACTGACATCAGTGCATCAAAACCAAGGAAAACATTATCATATATATAAAAAGAGATAATTAAATCATAATAAAATCACAGAGATAACTTAATCTGACCGAGGGAGGCTTTGAACACTTTCATTAGCAAATGACATGGCATGATTTATTGAATCGTGCTCACAATAAATTGTATGGTGACGATCCAGCGAGAATGTGCTTACCACCCTCCCTAGCAAGTATATTTATATTGATCACAGACAACAACTCAGGGCAATTTATATGGCCACAAAGCAGCTTACATATATAAAGTTGGTCATTATGTCTACATCTATTCTCAAGTGTTTTAATATTTAATAAATGTAATAGATAGTCTGATGCTGATGGTATACCAAGCTTATATCCAAAATGAGGCGACCAAACACAAGTATACTGTTCTCCACATGGATTCTTACAAGATACATGTACAGCCATTTCAGAGCCCTAATATTTGTAAATTCACTGGTACGTGGTTTTACAAATTATAACAATTTAGATGTATTGTAGCAACACATCGCTATGTGAACACCAAATGATAGCTTACAGATAAAAAACACACACACAATCACACTGTCCAAAACACAGTCAGCCAGCCAGTAAACATTTGTGTGAGGCGACAACCTCCTAGAAAAGTGGATGCATTTATATTTTCGGATATTTAATGACATTGTCAATATGCCTGAAACCTTGCACTGTTTGAGTTATGGATCTAAATATTTTAGAAATCGTCAGCATATAACAAAATTTCGCTATGCTGAAAGCAAGTGACATCATTTATAAACAGGTTCAATAAGAGAGGTGCATACCAGAAGATACCAGGCATACCAGAAGATATAAAGAAAAATTGTGATTTTTACAATTTGCTTTTGTCCCACAAGATATGAGGACATCCACTTAAGCAAGAACTCTTTACCTAATACACTGACAACTTATCAATTAACAAAACAAACCATGTTGTTGTGAGACAAGACATTTACAATCATGATACAAACGTTTTCGGAAAATGAGATATCAGTGTAATATGGTGGTAATTCTCAACATTATTTTCCTCTACATTGTTGTAGTACATTCAAATATAATTAGCAGTAGCTAAAGATCCATACCTTATTACAAATGGTGCAATATTGAAGAAGGGAGAAGACCCTGTTGGAGAATTATCGCCCAATAAGTTCGATCCCTACTTTTTCCCAGGTTTTTGAGGCAGCAATGTGTAGTAAACTTTTAAGCTTTTTCTATCACTTCTCAGTGACTCTCAGCATGGATATCTGAGGGGTAGGTCTGTCGAAACCGCTGTCTATATTTTTATAGAAAATATCCTAACTGCTCTGGAGGATGGCAAGTACTCCTTTGGAATGTTTCTGGATTTATCGAAGGCGTTCGATTGTTTAGAGCACCGAATCCCTCCGGAAAAGCTGGAGAAGTATAGAATTAGGGGTCCTGGTTTTTCTTGGATTGGATCCTATCTATCAGGGAGAACACAGAGAGTTGTGATTGAAAAAAAGGGGAAAAATATCTCTCAGAAGTGGGTTATCAAATATGGGGAGTGCGCCAGGGCAGTGTTATGGGTCCACTGCTTTTTATATTTTTTATAAATGATATAGCATCAGAGATTCTAGACAGCAACACCTCTTTGGTGAACTTTGCGGATGATACAAACCTACTTGTCTTGGGGAATACCCTGTCTTAGGTCCTTGGTCTATCCAGTGATCGGATGGAAGCTGCTCAGGAATGGCTCCTTAAAAATCATTTGTCACTAAATACGGACAAGACAAACTTTGTGTGTTTCAGGACAAAACAGAAAAACCATGGTTTTCCAACAGAGGTCTGAATGGGCTCTGGTGATGTCACTCTATCCACCAGCACCAAATTCCTGGAATTGCATATAAATCGGAACCTGGATTGGGTTGAGCAAGTGTCCAGTATGTATACCAGAGTAAACTCTGCCTGTTACTTACTGAGGATAATGTATAGGCATTTAAATTCTGCAAACTTAAAAACTGTTTACTTCTCTAACATTCACTCGCTGCTTAGGTTTGGAGCAATGTTTTGGGGAAATAGTATCAATGCCAACAGGATCTTTATTGCTCAAAAAAGAGCAATCAGAATCATTTTATTCCTTGGGCACAGAGAAAGCTGTAGAGGAAGGTTCAAATATTTAAACATTTTGACACTTCCAGGGGTGTAAAAATCTGTGAGTGTCTTATATTTCGTCGCAAAAACAGAGAAAAATTCAGTGAACATGAAATTCATCATAATTTTAACACTAGGTATATGGGACTAAACTTTCCGGTTCAAAGGCTGACTGCAACAGAGAGGTCCCATGTATGCATGCATAAAATTCTTTAATGCACTGCCGGATGACTTAAAGGCTGAGCAATCTTTTAAAGCTTTTAAGAGGAAAACCATCAAACTTCTTCAAGAGATTGAGCCTTGTACAATCGAAGAATTTTTAAATTATTTTAAAGATTAATTTGGACGTTAATCAGTTTGGTAGTGTAGTATCTTGGTATCTACACGTTATTTTATTTTTAAATCTGTATATTAAGTGTAGTGTAGTGATTTACTTATGGAATTGTGATTTTGCATTCTTATATTTAAGTACTTTTTTTTGTGATGCACATCATTTCAATCATTGTTATGTAATGGATTTGTAACAATGTTTTTTATGATTAAAGGCTTTTGAATTTGAATTTGATACCAAAAATATCATAATAAAAGCAGTTAAATGTATTTGTATAACAGCATATATTTCAGTACCTAATGAGAACACTAAAGTTTGTTCATACATTTTATTAGAACTTTGAAAATGACAATGATTCTATTAGGTGTACACCGTCATATATCACATTAGCTCATAATACTTACCACCAGAAGAACTAACTGTACTTGTAGCTTCTTCATATGATGGGGGATGATCAGAATATGATTCAAATCTTGGATCTGATTGTATGCAATTAATTCGGGCCAATACCTCAGCACGTGTCTTCTTAATTTTCTGGATCATACCACATGCCTTTTCCCAAGTTGAGTCTGGATTTTCAGGGCATTGCACAGGAATGCTTAGTGCTTCATCAATTAGTTTAATGCCTTCTTTGTATTTCTCTATTGCCTAAAATGTAGCATTAGAATTTTGATGATGAAATTTCATCTATGGGATATTAAATACTAAGCCAAAATATATACTCTGCATACACCCTATAAAATATTGTCCTATCAATCCATGCCTACAGTCTCAAATCGGTTGCGTTTCCTCAGTTGTAGAATGCCTGTATCAAATACTTATTAAATAAACATTTATAAATTACCTATTATTTCAGACCAACCCATTTTAAAGTTGACATTACCAAAGTAAAGTTAAACAGAGATAAATTTGCTTGTTAACCCAGTTTACTTATTTTTATATCTGATATCGCCATATTTAAGATTAACTGAGAAAAATGTCAAATACATTTTTTAATAGAATGGTAAGTATAAAACAAGGTATAAAATAATGTGTTGGTTTGTGACACCCTACAGATAAATAGATAGGTACATAAAGAACATCCTCAAATTTTCCAACAATAATAATAATAATAATATTCTTTATTGCCACAAAAACCATATTATACATGACACAGCAACGTCAAACAGAACTGATTTTTAAAATAATTGCAATCAAGTAATCAAACTTTAAATAATATTTATACACATTGTAGGAATAAAATTATTAATAAATGAACATACATATTACACAGTGCAGTTTGAAATATTGTAAGACATATAGAAAATTAATATCACATATACATTTTGTTGCACTAAAAGAATAGACTATAGACAACAGAAACAAACAATCTACCTATATAATAATATTCAACAATTACGATAATTTAAAATTGAAATTTAAAACTGTAATAACATTTTTCTTGTAAATATTGTACAACTCTTTTTTTAAAGTGAGAGGGAGTCTCAACACCCTTGACTTCTGGGTCTGGGGGAAGTAGTTCATAAGCTTTAATGGCTCCGTAGTAGGGACCTCTTTCATAGAAAGTGGAGTTGTGCAAAGGAATGCTCAAGTCACTCCTATTTCTTGTTTTTATAATCATAGTAGGAGCATATCCATTTGCATTTGTAGAAAATAAATTTGGATTATTTTTCACAAATAGCACCAGAACGTATAAAAATGGAGCAGTCAGAATATTGAGCTTTTCAAAATAGGGTTTACAGGAAGTTCGTGGTTTGAGTTTGTGAATAAAGCAAAACACTTTGTACATTGATTGTTAAGTTTAACTTCACTTGTTTCAACCTTCAAGATAGTTTATTGATGCTACATAAGTTCATAAAACATATACCTGGGAACTTGTAGAGGCAGTATACCGAGCAGTATACCTAATGCAAAAAAATTCACAATTCTACAAAGTTTGCTTCAATGTGCTTTACAAGAGGCTTCACGTTATTAGATCCTTGCATATTTCATGAATGATGAATATTGACAGTATTTATTAGGAATGCGACTTCAGATCACAGGACTGACATATTGACCGAAAAGATACGGCATCTGTGCTATTTGTTTTGCCATTATACGTCACAAGATTAATCTTGAAAACCTATTATAGTGCAAGCAAAACTTACCTCATGTGGTTTTTCTTGTTCTTCAAGATTAATGGCCTGTTCAATGGTTTTAAAAGCATGGTCATGCTTATTTTTGATAGCCAAATAAGTAGTGCTCCACGTTAGTGACTCGTTGTTGCCCATTTTTTCATAACAGAGTAATACGTTTGCAGAGAAGTATAAGAAAATTTCCGACCTATTTATTAACAGAAAAGAATTAAAACATTACCTGTATTATAGCATTAAAAAAACTCGACCGACAAGTTAAGAAATCAATAAAAAATAAACTAGCACGTGTGGTGTCAAGTGTCAACTATCTATTTTTAAATAATAATGTTACTATTATTATTACTAAAGACACGTTGCTCTTCCTTCTTCCTTGTCTCTGGACTGACGACTGACTATGACCTGTATGACTCTTCAAAATGAAATTCCAATGTTTATTTATTAATTTATTTTTGGTTTACTTTACTGTCACTGTCACTGTCAATATTGTCGTATGTGACATTACTTGATAACTTCACGATACTAGGCGCAAAATACCAGAAATAGGTTTTAGTAAAAAGACGACTTTCAAATGAACGATATGCCAAGATAGGCATCATTCAAAAAAGAAGAACATTCAGTGTCATCTACAAACTGCAATGGTAACTAATTTTTTTCCGTTGTTGTCTTGCTGTGACTTTTCTAAAAATTATAGGGAAATACCAGAGCGACTCTAAAAGTAGTTTTAAATGAAATTTCAAATTCAAAAATACTGCCAAGAAAACAAGTATCAATACAACTTGGTTCAAGATAAAGTTTAGTAGTTTCGTACATTTTAACATTCCTGGCCTAAATGAAACGTTAAACATAAGTAATAAAATTAATAAAAATAAACCTAGTTGCTGCAAAAACAAGGATGGATATAAATGATAAAATTTGCAAATAAATGCACTTAAATAAATATTGAAACAAAGCAATTTATTCCAATAAAATCGTGTAAACACATGACTCTTGATAAACAAAAAAGCTTAAAGACAATAAGACAAAACGCAAAAATAGCTGCTGAAGACCACACGATTAAAATGAAAACTTCAACGTTTGTCAGAATTTCGATCCGAACCTTCGTTGCAGAGATACGGGCTAAAAACGATTTTTCCCCCAAAAATGCCCCGTTAAATTACAGCCCCGATCCCTCCATAGGGTCTAAGGTGACCCCCCACGGGGGGTTCTTATTTTCGTCCAGGATATTTTTTTACCCCTGAAAATTTCAACCCTCTACCTATACGGGAAGCATATTTGTAAACAGGAGACGCGTCCGCCACAAGACGCGAGCCGAAGTAGAGTAGTATATAGCAGACGAGTTAGGCAAAACCGCTTGGTAAACGGCAGACGTGTCAGTTGCAAAAATGTTTGCGGAATCAAGAGCTGTATATAGCAGACGAGTGAGATGGATTTTTGCCTGAAACGTCTGTTATTTACTAAAACTTTTTAACAAGATATTTTGTGTTATTTTGAATTTCTTGCGATAATTTAAAATACTTCTTGGTGTACTTACCAAAACCTTAGTGGATTATACTTATAAAAATAGATGTTTTCTTATTTTCTAAACATAAACTTCCTATTCTTTGTAGATATTAGACAAAAAATGCAAGTTCTAAGTGCTGAATATAAGTATGTATTTGTTAAATTAGGTAGTATACAAGTAAGTAGAACAGGGTTTTGAGTTTGAAACAAAAGATACCTATTTTTTTAGGACAAAACACTTTGGAAAATAGACAAACACCCATAGGACAACAAAATAAATAAATAAAACTGTATGATTAAGGATTAAAAGTCTCTAGGTAGATAATTAATTTAAAATAAGACATTTTTGGGCAGCTCATATATATTGTATATTGTTCAAAAGTTCGGAAAATAAAACACAAAAAAATTACAATGTTACAATATTTTGGGCAACCCAAAGTTAGTGTCGCTTCCTCTTAACTTCAAATGCGTTCTGTACAGCATACATCAAGTTTCTTCACGAGTGAGCAGATTGCCTAAATATTTCTTTAAATTTTCATGGGAACCGTTTTCAGAGAAATTTCGTTTGGCTTCGTTTACTTCATTTTCGGTTTTAGAATGTAAAATTTCCTTAAATAAGGAGTAATATTTTTGTGACAAATCTCGTGGAATTCCGTTTTTCGTCGTTAAAATCCATCTCAAGACCGCCTTCTTTATATGAAAAATGCATAAGAGCAATTTTGGTTCTGGCCAATGTTTTTTGAGCACTTTTCTCTCTCCTAAATCGTCATCTGTCAAGATAACTGTCGGTCGAATTTTTTATAGCATTATTTCTAGCAATCCTTCAGTTGCAAGAACAAATAGATCATTTTTTTGTCAATTAGCTAAAATGCTTCCAACGGGTAATCCTCCCGCCGCACTTTGTACCACAAACAAATTTTTTTTGGTCATATATTTTATGGTCATAAACATCAATTACCGGATGCATCGACAAACATAATTTCATTTGCTTGTGGTATCTCTAACGCACGTTGCATAAGTGGTGTACAAATAGCTGCAGCATAATTATACTGTAAAGTTATTATTTCAAAGCATAGGCCAGTTTTGGCTGTATGAGAAGCCAATGTTTCCTCCAACTTGAGCAACATATATGACGCCTTGCGGCCTTATTTGAATATAAAATTAAAAATTCCTATGCTATACTTACTTCATACTCCAGTAAACAGCAGACGTATCAGGCGAACTCTGGCGGACGCGTCTGCTAAATATTAACATTCTTCGGGCACGTCGAAATTTACCGAAGGGATAACGCGTCTCCTGTTTACAAATATGCATACGGGAACATGCCAGACAGTAAGAATCGTAAAATTCTTGACAAAAAGGCGACAAAGCATTTCATATCCGAGCGTGATGGCTCGGTCTCATTCGCATTTTAAGATCCTTTACACAAATAGTGCACTATGTAAAAATCGACCTCTCCTATTGGTCGATCCATCTCGTATTACGATATGTCTGCGTGATGCAATCGATTTCCATCAAGAGCTCTCGTGGTGTAGAGGTTTATACAGTTGGGTATCACCTGGAAGGCCTGGGTTCGAACCCCGTTGCTTTTTATTTATTTATTTTTTTAAGATTATGTTTCTAAACAATTTTTTTCTTGATTTTGGATATGTCTTGGGTTAGTTTGGGTTAGCACCTGGTTACTTTCCTTTTCCTGAGCTCGCGTAGCGAGCGAAGCGAGCGGAGGGCCATGCGGATCGACCAATGGGAAAGACCGATTTTTATATAGTGCACTATTTGTGTAAAGGATCTTATCTTCCTCAAGAAAATGTAATTTAAAAAAATACAATTAATTTATTCATCAGTAAAATAATATATTTTAAGATTCAATGATAAAATTTTCTTAGTTTAGGAATAATCTGTTTCCCGTTACCCCCCTAATAACTAATAATTCTATTATTTTCAAATATTAAAATCAAAGCTTCATGAAACAAGAACAAGAATCTCGCCACCTGCACATTGCCCGTTAACTCCACTATCGAATAGAACAGAGGTGAACCCACATGAAAATGTCTATTTCTTTTCGCGTACGCGCCGATAGCAGTAACAACTCATTATCATTTGTGTAGACCTTTAAGGAAGAGATATCGCTCGAGAGCCATCGAGTCATCAAAAGTATAAGCGCAACTAGTTGATTGCCATGACAACGATGACGTCGTAATGTTCGTACATTTAGTTTGGTTTGCAATGATTGGAAGAGCTGGCGTGTAGCACTTCCATTCTCATTCCCACTTAATTCTGATCGTCCCGATCACCTACTTTATGTCCGTGATATGCTTTCAACCTGTCGAGGTGGACAACTTTCAGTTTGCTTCTGGGGCTAGGCTGAATTCTATACACTACGTCATTAATTCTTTTGATGACTGTATAGGGCCCTTCCCATACTGGCGTAAGCTTGGGAGATCTTCCTTTCTTCCTTTGCGGATTATATAGCCAGACTTTATCGTTCATCTGAAATCCCATAGAATTAGCTTTGAGATCATATCGTGTCTTCATTCGGTCACTGGCTTTCTCCGTGTTCTCTCTGACTAATTCATGGATGTATAGTAACTTTTCCTTAAGAGAGTCCGCGTAGTATTGAATTTCCATATCCTGGTTGTCTGGCGTTCCGAATAATAGGTCACATGGTAAACGGAGTTCTCTTCCAAATAAAACCATGGCTGGTGTTAGTCCTGTTGTGTCATGGACTGCTGATCTATATGCCATCAAAAATAGTGGTATATGTTGGTCCCAATCTTTCTGATGTTCATCTACGACCTTTGACAAGTGTTCTTCAATGGTCTTGTTAAACCACTCAACCATGCCGTCTGATTGTGGATGTTGAGTAAATAACAGACTTTCTGGAAAACCTTGGATTCGAAGTTGCATCCTTGATCTGAGTGCAGCTCTAACGGAACACCAAATCTACTGAATAAGTTATTCGCAAGAACCTCTGCTATGGTAACAGCTTCTTGATTGGGGATCGTAAAGACTTCGGGCCATTTACTGAAGTAGTCAATTGCCACTAAAATGGCGATTCGTTCAAACGGTAGGCCCACATTATACTGTTTCATTTTGCCCCTAGATCTTGTTTTGGGTCCTTGGCTTGCGGCACAGGTTGAGCACTGCCGACACCACGATTTCACATCCTGGCAGTAGTTGATCCAGTAAAATTTGTCCCGAATCTTGTCAATCGTTTTGTTCACTCCGAGATGAGCACCCGACTTTCCATTATGAACTTCTTCCAGAACTTCCGATATCTTCCTCCTTGGTACCACTAACTGTGTCTTCACTACTTTTCCATCGGCACTTTCCCAGGCTCGTTTAAGAAGTCCATTTGCCACCACCAGTGAGTCCCACTGAGCCCACAGAGTTTTAAAAGCAAGTCTTTTAGTTGATACCTCGCTCCAGCTTGGTCTTGGTTGATATTCTTCTTTAGCTCTTAGCAATAGTGCTTTTTCACTATCTTCAAGCTGATCCTTTTTAAGTTGCTCTGTGGTCCACTGCTGATCAACCTCAAATTTCGTTTGCCTAACCGGAATAATTCCTTCTCGCTGATCTACTCTTTGGCAATGCTTACAATTATCCGCGCATGGTCTTCTGGATAAAGCATCTGAATTATTATGCAATCTCCCTGCCCTATGCTTAAACTTAAAGTTATATTGTTGTAACTTTTCAAGCCACCTGGCTACCTGTCCTTCAGGTTGTTTCATATCCAAAAGCCATTTAAGTGCTGCATGATCAGTCCTTATCATAGAGCCGCTCTTAGTTTCCTGAACGCAGTTATGATCCCAGTTATAATTTGCTCTTCTTCAGTGAGCTTACGAGGTGCAGCTATATTTGCAAATCCTTCAACAAATCTTTTATAATAAGTAAATAGTCCAAGGAAGCTCCGCAGTTCATGTTTGTCGCGAGGTCGAGGCCAGTCCTTGATTGCTGTGATGACACGACATGCCCGAGAAATTCAACTTTTTGTTTGAAAAGAAAATATTTCTTTGGATTCAGTAAGAGCTGAGCATTCTTGATTCTAGTAAAAACTTCATGCGAGTTTTGTAGGTGCTCTTTGAAAGTTTTTCCCATTACCATTATTTCATCAAGATAGACCAGGCATGTCTTCCAAGTGAGGCCTCGTAGAACAACCTCCATAAGACGCTCAAAAGTAGCGGGGGCATTGCATAATCCGAAGGGCATAACGTTAAACTGATATAAACCATTTCCGGTAGAAAAGGCAGTCTTTTCTTTATCTTGTTCGTCGGTGCCTACTTGCCAGTAGCCGCTCTTTAAATCGAGTGTTGGGAACCAATGAGAATCTGCTAGTGTCGTCAACGTGTCATCAATCCTGGGAAGTGGATAGCTGTCTTTCTTGGTGACGTCATTGAGCTTTCTATAGTCCACGCAGAATCTGGTAGTTTCATCTTTTTTGGTGACTAAGACAACAGGAGACGACCATGAGTTCGATGATTCCTCAATAACTCCATCGTCAAGCATTTTGTTGACTAATGTGGTAACCTCTTGCTGCTTCGTCACTGATAGCCTCCGAGGATGCTGCCGTGTGAGGTGAGCACTTCTAGTGCCGATTTTATGTGTAATGATGTTCGTTCTTCCAGTATTGCCATTTTTTCTTTCAAAGGCTGTGATCTGCTCTTTGATAAATTGTGTAGCTTTCTTCAGTTCTTCGGAGGACAAATGATGCCACGACTTCTGAAAATGTTCTAGGACTTCCTTAGGTGAAGTTAAGGGTGTTACTTCTGACTGCGTCTCGCAACTGGTTACCCACTGCACCGGCTCGCAAGTGGCTAATACATCTCCTTTATTGATTTTCATGGAATTGGATGAAATATTTGCTTTCCTTATCGGTATTTCGCCGTCGGTTTTGATTAGTGCTTTGCCTACGAGGTGTTTGTAAGGCAAATCGTGGTGTAGGATAAGTCCGATGCATCCTCCAAAATCCTTCTCCTATTTCCCAAAAATTATCTGCTCGGTATTTCCGCTTATTCTGACAGTCATGCCGCCACTACTTTAGTTGGTGTGCCATCGTCTGTTTTGGTATGGATGAACTCTTCGGTGCCAAACTTCAGAATGTTAAGTTTGTTGTCAAAAGAGAACCCATGTTGATCCATCCCCAAAATAAATTCGTCTTCTATGTCTGCTACTAACACTGTGTGGTGTAATTTAGTTCGTCCCAGTTGAAGTTCAATATCCATTTCTCCAAGTACTCCAGCTGTCTCACCGGTAACCGTACGTAAAACTACAGTCTTCGATATGAGTAGAACTTCCTCTCTATTTACTCTGTTGGACCTTACCAAAGATACCGCCGCACCAGTGTCAACAGTGATTGTAATGGCTTTTCCGTTGATCTTTCCTTTAATAGTTAGACTATCGGCGGTTTTTCGTAGGCTTTTTACGGAGACGATTCTGGGGGCTTTATCTTCTTTAGCCAACACCCGCCCCGCAATGTTGACTAATTGAAGTTTTCCTGATTTGATTTTGAGGTCCTAGCGTCTCTGGATGGAGATCTAGATCGTAGTTGTACCCGGCAGTCTCGTTTGAAATGGCCAGTCCTGCCACATCTATAGCACTGATTTGAAGTATATCGGTTACGTGGCTTATCTTCTAGGGTCTCCCGGAATCTCCCCGTGGCCTGAAGAATTTCGGTTAACTTTTTCAAAATTTCGCCCATTTCAGTTAATTCACAGCTGTTTGTCGGCTTTTCTTCTTATATGGATATGGCTCTGATTTTCGGTTTAGAGATGTTACAGGTCGTCTGGATTTCTAGGGCTCTCCCCAAAGCTTCACTGCTGTTGTCAAATTTGGCTAGACGCAGCATCTTCTGAGCTTCTGGATCCCTGATACCATCCACGAAATATTGAGCAGCAAGTTCCTCTTGAAATTCTTCTGTTGCTCCTGGGTAGGCCAATTGAATGAGACGTCTAACGTCTGCCTCAAACTTCTGTAGATTTTCACCAGGGTTCTGATGTCGGGACTTTACTTGTGCCTGATACAGTTGTCTTCTGTGTTGCTCTCCAAATCGTCTTTCCAGGGCAGCTGCAAGTATGTCATATTTCCCCTGTTGGCTGATGGGAATAGTCTGTAGTAGTTGCAGGGCAGATCCACGAAGCGTAACCACTAGTGATGTAGCCATTTCTTCGTTATTCCAACCGTTGGCAACAGCAGCGGCTTCAAATTGCCTTCTGTACATTGTCCACGATGTTTGACCGTCATACGTTGGAGGTTTGATGTTTGGCCTGAGGCGAATGCCCTCTCGGTGGGTCCTTGATGTTTTAGTCTGGTAACTTCTGCTTGTAGATTCTTCATTTCATCCTGTACGTCTCCTACTTCTTTTTGTACATTTCCAACTTCTTTTTGTATATTGTTTACTTCTTTTTCAAATTTCTCAATTTGTCCGTCCAATATTTTCTGTAATTTTCCTTGCTCGCCTACAATTACATCCAGTATCCATTTTGCTTGCCTTTTTTCTTCCTGGACTTGTAAAATTTTCTGAAGCCGGTTCTGCTCTACTGTCTTTTGTCTTCTTGGTCTTGCAAAATTTTCTGAAGCCGGTCGTCCTGCTCTTTTTGCCTTCTATCTTCCTGGTCTTTTAAAATTTTCTAAAGCCGGTCCTGTTCTGCTTGCCTTTTATCTTCTTGGTCTTGCTAAATTTTCTGAAGCCGGTCATTCCTGTTCACTATGCCTTTTGTCTTCCTGGTCTTTTAAAATTTTCTGAAGACGGTCCTGTTCTATTTGCTTTTTACGTTCCTCCTCTTCCCGATCCACTTGCCTTCTACGTTCATCCTCTTCCCGATCCGCTCGCCTCTCAACAGTCAACATTTAAATTATCCATGAAATCGGCCAATATTTTATTTATTTGCTCCATTTCTGCCGTTTGTTGCCTCTTATTGACCATAGAATGTTATAACATTTTACCAGAATCCACCAATCAAACGATCTCGTTGATGTACTTATACCCTCTTCTTTCCTCGAAATATACTTCACAAGTCCGGTCCCTTCACAATCAAACTTCCGACACCAAATTTACGTTTTTCACGTGGGTCTTGAACGAAATTACAAATTCACTATTTTCAACTAATAGTCTCTTTATTATCTACCACTATATACAATTGGACTCACTAAGCTAGTCTTATAACTTTCCAACTAATATCTCGTTACAATTTAACACTCAGTGATTAACTAACTAGCATTCGCCTTGGGTCTGCTCCTTATATATAATATCAAATGTATCACGAATATTCGGGAAGTATTCCGAGGCCACTCTATATAATTCTCCATCGAGATAATTCCAGCGTTCCTGAATCTTCGCGGCCGACCGGGCGATGACTCATACAGACAGAGAAGCGGCACGTTGCAAGGCAAGTTCTATAGGGTAGCACAGAAACATTCGTATGGTTGCTAGCCGTAACAATACATATATTCATTTTATACTGCCGGCGGAGCCCTACCGAAAGCTTTGCGGACAACCGGGGCTCCGCGCAGCACACTTTGAGTAACGCTGGTCTAGAAAGATCTGACGATAAATACATCCTTATGTGTGACGGTTGTGATGAGCATTCTTCATTAATGACTTCTTCTAATAAGTAAAATATTTGTTTTGTAATATACTTGCACGTTTCCAATCATTTCGTTTTTAACTGCTAACAATTCCATATATCACCACAATACCTCTTCACTATCACCAAATAAACTATAACCAAATAACCTAACCGATTGCGATTTTTTGCAAAAGTAATTTTTCTGTTAAAATTTACATAATTCTAGCGTTTTTTTTTTGTAAATGACCGATTGTTTGAAACATGGACCTTTCGGGTAGGTAGGTCAGAAAAATTATATATCTTAATGAATTCAAATTGCTCATGTTCATTAAAAATATCACTAACCTACGTTACTTTACCCCACGGTCACTTCTAGTAAAGTGACCGTGACTTTACCCTACTCTTAATTTTTGACCCTCGTATAACGGGGGTAAAGTTTTAGTTGATAAGCTTCAGAGGATGTGACAACGATGCGTCTAGGGAAAGAGAAAAATCGTTCTACGCTTGCGCTTTTTAAATTTTGCTCCGAGTACCCACAAATTTTCGCACTGCACATTCCGATCGTTGGCCGTTCGTTCCTCACCGCCTTTTATCGACACTGTTCCGTGGTAAGTCGGCGAAAAATTTGTGAGTAAAATTATCATCCATGGTTTTCTGATAAATTTTGTGTAATCGTGCTGAATTAGTTGTGAAATTGTTGTAAGGAAAGGGTTTAGATTCCTGTTTTGTGCAAATTTCCCTAAGAAATTACGTAATACTTTACAAATTCCGGTAAGATAAAATCCAGTGACCGATTCGGAGACGGCCATTACAGTTCTATTGTTTTTCTTAAATATCATAAATTTTTGAATTGTCAATTTGAGTGTCACTGCTAAAGTTATTTTTGTGTGGTTTGACTAAAACTGAACCATTTTGGGGGCTTTCAAACGCAATTTCACCTCTAAATTCGGCTGCTTTCGTTACGTAATAACAGATCATGAACTTTAGCTAGGCCAAAGTTTTTGACAGTTCACTTCACGATCTCGTTGGAGTAAAGTGAGTCGTGTTTCTTTTTCAGGCTTTGAGACCTCCAAAACTCAACACATACATACAAAATGTTCGCCGCCGCTAGATTGATCGCCCCTGCTGCCAGAAGCGCCGTAAGTATAATTTATTTTTCCAATTTTCGACGCCCATTACTTGGGGTAACTTCAATGTCGTTACATAATACTTGCAGTCTATTTTTTTGGTTTTATGGCATATTTCTGTTATTTCCATTTGTAATTGAACAATTCACGAAGTGCTAATCTCTTATGCAACTCTTGCTAATTTATTTTTTTCAATATAATTGACAGTTATGTAATAGAATTTTATAATCTCTGTGAAGCTTTTCAATTTGTTTAAAGCACTACTATTAGGCCCAGGTGTAATCTTATTAACTTATCAGACATTTGCATGTAATTTTAATTCAGTTACATAATTGAACATGGTTGTTAATGTGTCTTATCAATGAAGTTTTTTTCCCTACCCAATTTGTATTTGCCCAATTTGTTTCACTGTAAAATTTAATTGTTGAAAGGGCCTTTTTTATTTAATTGTGTGCCTAATTTGTTCAGGCAGTTCTTGCTGCCTTTTATATATTTGATATATTATGAAAAAGATAGTTAATCCATATTCCTTTATATTAAAAATACTAGGTACCTGTAATGGGAGAAAACCTCATTTATTGCATCCCTTTTTTCATTTCAAGGTTATTATTAGGTTGACTGTTCTTTTGACCTCATGATCAGTTCTATCTACACTTGGAAATTGCATACTCATTGTATTAAAGCTTAGAGCGGATCAATGTCATTCATATGATGACTGAATATTTTGGATTGATTTTTTAGTGATAACTAACTTCCTTGGATGTCTGATTTGATTATTTAGATACAAGACGCAAGATTTTCTTTTAATATTTTGTAGACTTATTATATTATTAATTTGCAGATCCTCAACAACTCAAAACAGTACCTTAGGCCACTGAGCAGTGCCGTCAGTCAGAGCCAATCCTTGGTCCAAACTGTACAACAGAACCAACAAAAACAGGTGAGTAGGTATTTTAAGTAGCTGTTCTTTATGGAAATAATAGTAATTATATATTTTTGAAATGTTAAATTCGAAATTAGATCTTTGCTGTTCTTATGAGATGCTACACATTGAGTTTTATCAGTACCTTATGTATTATGTAATTGATTATGGTTAAGGTTTAACACATTTTGTGTGGAATATCATTGGTTTCTAGTAATGAATTGTGTGGTTAACTGAGTGTGGTCCTTCATTATATTTGAGAAGTTAATTGATAAGGAGCAATGAAACATTAATCATAAAAGTTATTAATTTTGGTGAATATTGGTGAATGGTTATATAATAACACTAGTTATAATGTTAATAACACTGCCTCCTCTGGTCTTCCCATTTATCAATATAGAATAGTTTTGTAGACCCAGTTCTGATTTATTAAATTCTGTTGACAGCCATGCCTCAATAAGCAAAATGATATAAGATACCATGGATACATTGTTTCAAAATTCAGGTCAGCTTGGTTCTAATACCTCTTATATTGTGATAGTGAATTTTGATGTCATTAAAAACTATTGCTTAGCTGGGCTTGTCTCCTAAAAAAGCACTTTCCTTGTCTTGGAGGCTGATTTCTCTTCGAAAAGTTGAAGAATTTGATTATGACATTATCTGGTCATATTTCACTATTGAGTAATGATGACTTAATTTCTGGTTGACCAACAGTTTAAATGAGGCAGTCAGCTGATTTTGTGAGGCAAGCTTATCACAATTCAAAGTTTGGAGGTCCTTATTTCTTAGATGAGCAACCAATTGATCTGGGCTCCAATTTGCCAATGTAACACAAGCAACCAATTGATCTGGGCTCCAATTTGCCAATGTAACACAAGAATTGTTGCTCTGCAGCTACAAGTTCAGTGGTGTTGTTATTTGTGCATTTGATGGGTGCCTTTGATGCCTTTACTGATGCCAAAGCAGAGTTTATAGCTTTTCTTGCTTCTTCATGTGTTATCTTTTGTGTGTCTGTTTGATTCAGTTGCATGGAATTATTGAGGGTTGTTATGGAATTCACACTCTGGATACTTTCCACAGAACTTAACAGCTTTACCCTGATCAAGTCCACGTGAGAGCTCAAGGACCTTGATAACTTGTGACTAATTGTATTCGCAAGAGCCACAAGTTTATCCTGCATAGCAGCTGTGAGAGAGATGACGCCAACTCAGAAATTGTACTGCTAGGGAGAGATTGGTTAACTGATCTTTCCCTGAAGAACCATCCCACCTTGCAGTGATTTTATAGCTCCCTTCTCTATCTAAATCAATTTTTTTTTTGTTGCAGTTTAGTTTCGGTTGATTCTATCCTTGACTTAAGCCTTGAGATCTTCTGCTCTGAGATTTGTTCTTGAAGTGTTCCTACCTGTTTAAGTCCTTGTAGTGACTCTTAATGAGGTGCTTGCATTCTGGGCAGACATAAATGAGAGTCCTGGTTACACTAGGAATAACTGGAATTTCTTGCACTTGTAACATATTGCACTTTTCACAGATAGTCCTGCAGCACCGGTAACAGGGATAGCCAAAAGTTTTAAGCTTTTCCTTGTCCTCTCTAAATATATGTATTCAATATTACATTTAAAACGGTTTTGTGTTAGCCATATCACAAAATCACACAATATAGGTTATGTTATGTTATTATGGCTGTACAGGAAAGTTTAAAGTATCCTGATTGTGAATTTAACAACCAAAATTTTCCACTGTGTATAGATTTTGAGTTATAGAATGCCTATCGGCTATTTTTATGTTATACAAACAGTTTTATATAATAGGTTTGTTCTAGCAGCAATTTCAAACCAAAGCCAAGCCATCCGGAGTTTGCGCATTGGCAATATAAGCAACACTTAAATCGCTATGCGCAAACTCCGGATGGCTTGGCTTTGGTTTGAAATCGCTGCTAGAACAAACGTAATATTTATGCATAAGTTCATACCAAGAAATAAACAATAATTTTTTAGAAGACGTGTCAGATTAGTTTTTGAATTTTGGTGTTACCTAAGCATGCAAACGGCTCATTTAATCCAAACCAGGAAATATGTTTTCATAGTGCAAATTTTTGTTATGTTTTCATAGTGCAAATTTTTGTTATTTTTCTCTGAAATTTCCTATCATTTATCGGTTCTATTGTCTGCATTGGATAGTTTTGGGCGTCCTACACATATTCCAGTAAAAAAATCCTCAAAAGGTCATAGGATTGCAGTGATTTAACCGGATTTAATTTTTGGGGTTATATCGCTTTGTTTTGTTTTTGTCCCATAAACATAGCCGATTTTATTAAAGTGCCTAAAAGCTGATCTTAAAGTGCCAAAAACTTTTTAAACTCAGCAATATGTCCCAACATGATCCGCACACATGCTATATTTGCTCAACAACCTGTTTTGCTAAGGATGAGAAGGGTGTTACCTTTGGATGTACCTGTGACTTATGTGGCTGCGATGTCTGCAAGGGATGCAGTGGTATTAAGACGACAACAGAGATCAGAGCGCTACTTCTACTGAACAGAGCGTTGATTTTTTGGTGTCCGTCATGCAAGGACAAAAACGCAACCATTGCTCAGAAGGTTACCAGTGCAGCAATTACTGAACAAACTCCTGCCAACTCTGACCTTCTCATTAAAGCCAAGGCCAATGAAGTTGAAATTTCATACTTGAAACTTCTAAATAAAGAAATTCAAGATAAGAATGAAATTCTTAAGTCGAATAATAGTCTACTCTCCCAAAGATTAGAGGATCTCCAGGACCAATTAAAGGGAATCCGCGATTATCCGGTGCACAATTCAACCCAGCCTCCCCAGGATCAACTTTTTGTGAACCTTCTCAATGAGTACCAAGATAGGGAAACCCGCAAAAACAATTTTATGGTGTTCAACTGCCCTGAGGACATTGTAAACACAGATGATATTGTCACGCAGATTTTAGAAAAATGCTCTCAAATCCAACCCGCCAAAATTGATCATGATGATATAAAAACTTTCCGCCTGGGGAAAATGACTGCCAACAAAATTAGGCCAATAAAGGTAGTATGCAAGTCCAGTGATCTTGCTTACAGTGTTATACAGAACTCCAAAAAACTAAAATCTGTTGCTAATCTGAAGCACTTGTCAATTGGCGACGACAGGACACCTAAACAACTACAGGAATACAGAATGTTACGTCAGGAGGTAGATGCTCGGACCAAAGCTGGGGAGACTGACTTAAAGATTATCTATAGAAATGGTATACCAAGAATAATAACTGATAAACAAAAAAATTTAAACTAGTGAGTTTGTCTAACAGGAAAGATATATGTATTGCTTACCAGAATGTGCGGGGCTTGAACACCAAAACACATGAGTTCTTTAAATCAGTATCTTCCTGTGACAATCACTTAATTGCTATAACAGAAACTTGGATCCAGGATGGCGTTGCAAGCAGTGAGCTTTTTGATGACAACTACACAGTGTTCAGAAAGGATCGTGACCTCGACCTGATGAATGTGACAAGGGGCGGTGGTGTTCTTCTGGGTGTTAGGTGCGATTTATCAGCTACAAAACTTGACCTTCAGTGTCTCCATGATTTAATACCAAGTTTAGATATTTTGGGTTGTAGACTTAGTGTTTTTGGAAAAACTATTTTTATATTTGTTATCTATGTCCAATGCAATTCACCTTTAAACCATTATCAGAGCCTCTTTGATTTTTTCTCTACATTTGACCCCATTCAAAATAATGATGTCATATTTATTGGTGACTTCAATATCACGTCTAACTCTGAGCTTACGGTACTAAATGACTATATGGCTTTAAGTGGCCTAAAACAATTCAATACTTTCTCTAATTGCTATAACAATACCCTCGATCTTGTGATTGCCAACTTGAACTGTGAGGTATCTAGAGAACTCATGCCACTTATAGTCCCTGAAGATAAATCACATCCCAGTATTAATGTCGCAATTTCGATCGATAATAGTAAGTCAAGCTTTAGAAATTTTCCCCAAGATCTGTCCAACAAAAACTATAACTTCAGGAAAGCGAATTTTCCCCTACTCTACCAACTTATTTATTCTGCTGATTGGACCCCTGTTTTAAATGCAACTGACGTAAACTTAGCTTTGTCAGTTTTTTACACCCAATTACATGACATCTTTAATCAATCAGTCCCTCTCTTTAAAAATAAAAGCACTAAGTTTAAATTTCCCTGTTGGTACACTAAGGAAATAATAAAAAATTTAAAGGAAAAAGACCGCCTTCACAGAAGATATAAAAAGTCAATGCGAACTTCTGATTATAATGAGTTCTCCAGTCTGAGAAGGAATATCAAAAATCAAATCAATATTGCTTACAAGAACTATATACACAAAACCGAATCTATTGTTAAATCAGATCCCAAGCAATTCTGGCAGTTCATCCAACAAAAGCGCAATAAGACTCGTATTCCTGGATCCATGACCATTGGAAATTCATGTATCGATTCCCCCCAAAACATAGTCAATTGTTTTGCTGATTTTTTTAAGAATGTGTATGCAAACTCGTCGACCCCTGTAGTAAATCAAGAACATGGCCCTCAATGCATAACGGTCAAGCCCTTTACGGAGAAAGAAGTACATAGTTCTCTTAAAGATCTCAAAAATACACATACTGCTGGCCCTGACAGAATTCCTTCATTTATCTTACGCGACTGTTCTCAATGTCTTGTTCCACCTCTTCGCTATATTTATAACTTGTCAATTTCATCCAGCACCTTTCTGGATCGGTGGAAAATGGCAAAAATCAATCCTGTTCTCAAGGGTGGCAGCATTAATAAGGTTGAAAACTACCGGCCTATCTCTCTACTGTCCAACTTTTCAAAGGCCTTTGAGAGCTGCGTCCATAATAACTTATTTCATCAATTGAAAAATTTAATCTCAATCAAACAACATGGCTTTTTTTCTAAGAGATCTACGGTAACTAACCTTACTTGCTTTTTGGAAATAGCATACCAAGCCATCAATGAGAGAAAGCAGTTGGATGTAGTGTATACCGACTTTACGAAGGCTTTTGACAAGTTGGACCATGGCCTTATTGCCTCAAAAATGCTCTCTCTGGGGTTTCATCAAAGCCTTGTTAACTTCTTTGTGTCATACTTGTGTAATAGAGTTCAGTTCGTTGAATACAATGGTTTCAGGTCTTGCGAGTACGTTGCGACCAGTGGGGCACCTCAAGGTAGTAATCTTGCACCTTTGCTTTTTGCAGTATTTGTGAATGATGTCACTGAGGTCGTATCTTCGGGAAGCCTGCTTTTTGCGGACGACTTGAGGATATTCAAGGTCATTAATGGTGTTACTGACTGCATTGCTCTCCAGAAGGACCTCGACTCCCTGGTGCACTGGTGTCTTAAAAACAATCTGCCCCTGAATATAAGTAAATGTAAAACTATGACCATTTCAAATGTGAATAGGGAAATCAATTATAATTATTCTCTTGAAAATATGGATCTGGAACGTGTGGATTCCATCAAGGACCTGGGGGTGATTATTGATAAAAAACTTACATTTAATGCTCACATTGACGTGGTAGTGAATTCATGTTTGAAAACACTAGGCTTTCTCATCAGATCAACCAAAGAATTTATGAACATAGATACTATTGTTACCCTCTACAATAGTTTAATTAAGTCCAAGCTTCTTTATGCAGCTCTGGTATGGTTTCCTTGCTATAATGCTCATGTGAATAGGCTCGAATACGTCCAACGTAGATTTTTGAAGTACTTGTGCTTCAAACAGGATGGTTTTTATCCCCCTAGAGGTGTTGACCATAAACCACTTCTTATGCGATTTAATTTTCTATCCCTTAAACAAAGTTCAATATTAAGTGGTCAATTGTTCTTATTTAAATTATGTAATAATTTAGTTGACGCACCTGATTTGGTCAGTCTACTAAACTTCTTTGTCCCTCCTAGAAATACTAGACAGCAGGTCACCTTTTATTTGGAGCACAGGGCAACTAATTTAGCCAAAAATGCATCCATTTATTGAGCCTGTTCACATTTTAACTCTCTGAGCAATACACAAACCCTTGATCTTTTTAAGGGTTCTGTGACTATGTTTAAAAATCTCATTAAACCTGTGATCTTGAGTGTATAGATCTCATGTATATGTAGTATCCTGCTCTTATTGTATACTAAGCTTATATAATATCTGTTTCTGGATCTAAGATCTAGAATCCACCTTGAATTAAATGCTCTTGGTGGATCTCAATATTGTGGTTGATTTTGCTACAGTCCACTATCGTTGTTTATATGTTATGTTTTGTTATCTTTTTGGAATTTTTTAGATATTGTTATGTGGGTTTTGGTAGGTGTTGGGTTTTGATATGGCAGATGTCTCCTTAAACGTTATGTTGTTCTTTGGAATCAAATTTTTATTACTTTGTGCTATAAGTTTGACTGCCTACATCATTACCTTTCAGCTGCTGCTGTAATAATTTATTTAGTATTGCTTTATGCTCTAATTGTCTTATTTTGGGATATTTATTTCCTGTTAGACAATAAATACATTTGAATTTGAATATGAATTTGAATAAGGATTCATATTGAAATGGCCAGAGTCTCGTTCATAAAACTGCGTCCCATTCTCACCAATAAAAAATTGAATTTGTTAATTAGAAAAAAGTTTCTGAAAAGCTATATATGGCCAGTTTTATTGTACAGGTGCGAGCCATGGACATTAAAAGCAAACATGCTAAACAAATTAGAGGCTTTAGAGATGTGGGCTTATCACCGAATGTTAAACATTTCTTGGGTGCAAAGAATAACCAACGAAGAAGTCCTAAATTGTATGGGGCAAAATATTGGTGAGCTCATAAACATCATTAAAGTACGAAAACTTGAATACTTAGGACATATTCTTCGAGGAGAATGCTATTCACTATTACAACTCATTTTAAACGGTAAGATCCAAGGAAAAAGGAGAATAAGAAGGAAGAGGTTGTCTTTGCTCAGAAATCTATGACAATGGACTGGACTGACTGTTGAAGAGCTTATGCACGCCGCTCAAGATCGAGAAAGATATAGACAGATCGTCATGGAGACTACCAACGTTTAAACTTTTAGACATGGTACCAGAAGAAGAAGAAGCATGCAAATGACCTATAGAAGTGTAGTACAGTACATTTGGCTTTGCAGAAACTCATACTTTCCTGTCAAAAAAATGAAATAGATTTTCTTTTGTGCAGAAGACTAACATTTATGACAGTGTCAATTTAGTTTTTTTTTTTCATTTTGGGCATGCCTTGGGTTAATTCTGTTTGGTTGAACCCCCCAAGCGAGAAGGACCATGCTCGAGGTGAAATATTAGTAGAATGGGGCAGTGGAGCTCTTTTCCTTAACCTCGTTACGCCACTGGAATATTTATAAAAGTAACACCTATTTTTAACAAAATTCGTCTTTGCAAATTCAATATTTTCTATTTTTATACACTTTTTTACCCTACCCCACACCGCTACTTACTCTATTGTCCCACAAGACAGTTGATTACCATTGGGTTTCTGCAAAAAAAAAAAACACTCAATTTACGTGTGTCTGAGGAAAAAACCGACAAAATCGGCCTGACACGTCTTCTAAAAAATTACCAAAGAAACAAGATCTTTTAAGGATAATACACATGAAAATACATTTTTATATTCCTCATTGCTGGATCCCATCTGCTTTGGTAACGTTGCTCCATTGTTAGTATATCTTGATGGAACCTTTCTCTATGCTTGCCACTAACCTCAACCAATTTTTTTTTGGGTTCCTTTAAGGACAGATCAAAAAAAATCCAAGTCTCTTGGTAGTTGGCGTCCCTGCAAATGCTCGATATAGGACTGAAATATCACAAATTGAAATGGGAGTGCAAGAAGTGTATTTTAAGAGACATGCGGCAGCCTATTTTGCTGTAGCTTTCAAGTAGTTTTTCGTAGTTTTCTACGAAAAATTCTTTTATAAGGACTCCAAACATCATTTAATTTTTGTATCAAACTATTGATCTCTAAAAATTTGTAGTCCTACAGATACTCCTTCCTTAAGCTTAGCATTGGTTAGTTTAGGAAACATTTGTTTAAGGTATTTAAATGCATCCCCTTAGCTAATGCTTTTCACGAAATTTTTCATCAATCCCGGTTGCATTTAAACATTCCGGTATAGGATTCGGCACTTGGGTAAATTTCATTGGTCGATTTGCAAACGGGTAAATTTTATTGGTCGATTTGGATTCTTTTCGCCAATTAAAGTGGAGTGCCGAAATCGGTACCAGAATGTTCGAACAGTGCTGAAACACAGGTCGGAATGTTGATGAAATAAACGTTCGTAAAATCTAATATTTCACTTCACGCATGGCCCTCCGCTCGCTTCGCTCGCTACGGGGGCTCAATGAGACGAAACTAACCAAGGGCTAACCCAAGCCATACCCAAGACATGCCCGAAGTAAAAACGTTCGTAAAAATGAGACAAAACTAACCAAGGGCTAACCCAAGCCATAAGCCATACCCAAAACATGCCCAAAGTGAAGAAAAAAAAAACTGTTTGAAAACATAACGTTCAAAAAATTTTAAAAAGCGGCGGGAATCGAACCCGTGACCATCGGATCAGAGGCTAACCATCTACACCATTGCGCCACCACGTATTTGGAAGCAATTGATTGCACCATTAAGACGTGGGTAAACTAGCAACATTCATCAACATTCCGACCTGTGTTTCAGCACCGTTCTAACATTCTGGTACCGATCTCGGCACTCTGCTTTAATTGGCGAAACGAATCCAAATCGACTAATGAAATTTACACGTGGTGCCGAATCCTATACCGGAATGCTTAAATGCATCCCGGTTTAATGTGTATTGGAGGTAACAGAACTTTTTTAGAATCAACAAAAGGTATATTCTTTGCATTAGCTTGGTTGAAATATATTGATCTATCAGAAGCAATTATTTTACTTCGTAATGATCTGTGCTGCTCTACTGTCCCAAAGGCAAAGAAAACATCAATACTTCGTAAATTCACCCTGAAGCCCTATTAATCGTCCTATGACTTTTAGGTCACTACAAATTTGCCACTTACACATATCATAGCTTATTGCATTTAGAATAAGTGACATACTTTCGTATGTTTCCTTCATTCAATTGCATGTGCATGAGGAATTGAGGGTCTTTTGTTGCCATTATGGAACAGAACTGCTATGTGAAATCCTAATTTTTCTATTTAAAATAATGTCATTAAAATAGTCATAATTTTTGGCGAAAAAAATCATAACTTCAAAATCTTACATGTTAGGAAACTTTTACCACATTTGGGGACCAAAAATGAACAAGAAACTTCTTCTATAATATATTACCGTCGCAAAATGGCTGTAAACTAGTAAAATATTGTACTTTCTCAAGCAACAGCCCTTGTAATTTTTTTTTATAAGAACAGCAGCTTAACTAGTCTTTATTAAAATACTCATTATTAGCTTTGTACTCTAATATTTATATTTAAGTTGCATTGATGATGATACTGATTTGTTAGAATTGATTGTTCTATGATTTTTAACTTCCTTGGATGTCTGAAATTTTATTGAAATAAAGAATATTTTAAATATGGTTAAAAATAGAGCAAGTAGTGAAATATGGGAATATTTCAGGCTAGTCTTTTGCCAGCGATCCGTGGTATCCAGACCAGTCCTGTATCGAGGGACATTGACTCTGCTGCTAAATTCATTGGTGCTGGTGCTGCCACCGTAGGAGTAGCTGGTTCAGGTAGGTTTGGGTTGGGTATTTTTAAGAAATGTTTGTTTATTTATATTGGCTTGGGTCGTTTTCATTATTTTTTTTTTATTTATGATTTAGCTTTTGTAACTGTGTGATTAATAGTTTTTCATATAATTGTCATGTGCATGTCTTAAATCATACTGTGATTAATAACATCATCTTTTTAATTATTAAACTACCAAAATATGTCTGGCTGTGATCATTTGCTTTCAGTTCACCCAGCAGTGTCATGTATGTGCATGGACTGTAAAATCTTAAGTGAAAATATATAGATGTATAATTAAGTTAAGATTTGGAACATTTGGCAAAATGCCTTATAATATGGTTTTATCCACACGTTTTGCTAATTATGTTAGCATGATCAGAATATGATTAATACTTACAAATATTCAGTTGTCTTGACATTTAAGATTTCTCAGTCTAAACAACATACTCAGGTTTTAAAAAACCTACATTTAAGGCACTAATTAATTTCCGAGCTAATTTTTGGATGAATTTGTATTATTTCAGTTATTTTGTATTTTAAATTCCATAATAGCATAATGTGGTTCAATATTTAATCCAATATGCTTTTTTCAATATTCATCATCATCATCATTTCTTAAAGGCTTAATTTAATGAAACATATAGTATTCAACTCAATTTTGGAGCAAATTCCCAAGCAGTAGGCACTGAACTGCTGGGTAAATATGAAATAAAATGTTCAGCTAAACTGACTTGTAGCATTCGAGTTCCTAACAGTGCTTGAAAATCTCAAATCTAACCCGACTAACCCCTAAATTTCAGGTGTTGGAATAGGAATGGTATTTGGAGCCCTCATAATTGGTTATGCCAGAAACCCCTCATTAAAACAACAAATTTTTTCATACGCCATTTTGGGCTTTGCTTTGTCTGAAGCGATGGGGCTTTTTTGTCTCATGATAGCCTTTTTGATGTTGTTTGCGCTTTAAATTAGCACCACTAAACTTAGATTAAAGTTAACTGGCAATTACAGTCTTATTTAGGGGCACTACTTTGAATTCCATTTAGACACTTTAATTGCTGACAAAATTAATCAGTGCTTGGTTTTATTCAAGACACTGATTAATTTAGTAATCTGAGCTTAAAGTAGTGGCCCTCAATGTAGCATTTTAGCATGTTTTAACGTTTTTTCCTTGCACAGTGTAGGTTGACTGTTAACTGTCGGTTAACGATAAACTAAATTTAATGCTAGATGTAAGAATAACCAAAGTGGCCTCTTTACTTTTATATCATTGTAAATAATAAAGACTATTGCAAGATTAGAGCATTGTGGTTTTTGAGATGTGTGATGGGTAGTAGTATAAAATATATTTGCATGTTTATGTTCATGTCCGTAAGTGAAACATTTTACATATATATGTTTTTGGTGGGTTGTAGTTACAAATTTTGGCAAGGGTTTATTAATTAGGTAGCCAATATTAGTTTAATAGATCCAATGTTTAAACAGTAGATTTCTGGGATGCTTGTATGAGGTCTTTCCATAGAATTTCTTTGGTGTTGCCTAATTCAGGTGTATGCCAAGATAATTTTATTTAAGTTGAACTTATTTGCAATGCCTGAAAGAGATAAAACCACAGCTTTTTCCTAAAGAAAAGCCTTATTCTAACTGGATATTTTGTGCAGACATTCTCCTTTGCTTTTGTGCATTTGGTCATGCAATTAATCAACATCTCACTTATTTAACCTAAATCTAAGTCACATTTTTTTTTTTCATTTTAAATTTATATTATTTTTTTTTTAAATTCTTTTATTATATATTTGTAGAAAATAGTAAGTTCTCATTTCTATGCAAATAAGACTGAATTCTTAGTAGAATGTGAAACAAGATTTTTGTAGCATTTTTATTTATGTTCAACAATGCACTGTAGACTTAGATTTATGATTCATGTACATACCTAAAACTAACAGTTATGGATTTATGTTGCAAATAAACCCCTTTGCCTTATAATATTGTTTTTATGTTGTTGTTTGCTTTATTTTATAATTGTTTTGGTTCGTTTTGTGTTTTGTTTAGTAAATGTGGTTTTTAGTTTGGTTTTAAGCTTTTCTCACTGGTTTTAAGCTTTTCTCACTAATGTCATGAAGTATTTTTACTAACAAGGTAAGGATTGTTAAAGAAAGATTTGGTTTTGTGTATTAGGAAGCTGGAAAAATATCTACTTAGTAAAGAAGGAATAAAATTGCCTTAATTATTTCTCATATACCTAGTTAAAAATATTTTTTTGGCTTTCTAGTATTGGCGAATGAATACGTTTTTACCATGATTCTATTTTTTTTAGGTGCTGGTATTGGGACTGTATTCGGTTCCCTTATCATTGGTTATGCAAGAAATCCAAGCCTAAAACAACAACTTTTCTCATACGCCATCTTGGGATTTGCCTTGTCTGAAGCTATGGGTCTCTTCTGTCTTATGATGGCCTTTTTGTTATTGTTCGCCTTCTAAGAAGGGAATTTTTATTATATTCTAATACATTTAAATGTTATACCATCCTAAATCATTTTTTACAGTCTGTGTCGTTTATATTCCGTTATGAGCAAGCTCAGTCACTATAACGTCGTATAAATGCCGCTTTCGCATTAAGACTAAAATTATAATTAGAACATTTTAGGACAAGTATATGATTTGAATTAAGAGACTTTGGGCTTACTATTTATTTAGGACATATAAAATCATATATTTGTTTCCTGTTAGCACTTTTCTTTTGGACTAAAAGAAAAAACCACAGGGGCGTAAAAGATCGACTCAAAAATGCATATTGTACAGATCAACAGAAAATAGAAATGTCAATAAATCCGTTTAGTTGTGATTTTTTTCATCGTATGTTAGTTATTTTATGTCCTTTCCTTTTTTTCACTCGTACTACAGAGCATAATGTTTAGGTATACTTCAATAAAATTGTTTTTGATTTTATAGACATGGCTTTATTTTTGCACCTAAGCATGTAAAGAATACATAAAATATAAAATTTTTAAAAAGAAAAAGAGGTAGCTTTATCTGGTCTAAAACTCTATACTTTGTTAAGTCACAATAGTGTTACACACGTCAAAAAAAGTCAAATAAATTAAAATCTACAGTTATAAATACAGATTAGAATTTAATAAAATTCAAACTTAAGACTGCAACCTAATAATATACACACTTACAACTTACTAAAATCTGAATTAAAATACTCGCCAAATTTATAAAAAGAGTTTATCAAATATGCCTTCATTCTCTTCTTGAATGCAACTACTGGTAAATTTTTAATTAAGGCTGGTAATACGTTATATGTTTTGATAGTCCAGTACCCGGGCCATCCCGACACCTTTCTATATGCCAGTAAGCAGGAACTAAGTTATGCCTTGAGCGAGTATTGCTCCCATGGATGTCCGCAACAGTTCCACATTCCTCCAAACATTCAAGAATGTACAAGCAAGGCACACGAATGCACACCTGCAGTCATCCCTATATCCCAACCCATGCAGATATCGATCTCACTGCCCTTTTCTGCAGACCAAACACCCTGTGCCACCCAAGCTAGGATTGCATATGATATGCTACTGAACAAGATCAAAATAGGTTGTTCGTAGCATATCAGCCGAGACACACTGGGAAATTCCGCAGAATGTACTTACTTAATCCTGTTGAGCTTCCTTCACAGTGCACCAACATGCTCTCCCCACTGCTATCCCAGATCAAGGCCAACTCCCAAGAACAGCACCCCTGAACTATTCGGCACATTGCTTAATTCTCTCATAGAAAAAAAACAACCTATTTGTCATCTGCGTTTAATAGAATCCTGTTTGACTGGAACCAAAGCTCAGCCCTATTTTGTGCCACCATGGAACCATTCACCGACTCCTCCAAGGTATCAGCTGCGAAAGACACTGTTGTGTCATCAGCAAAAAGAGTATACTTGGCCCGCGGTTCACACAACGGAATATCATTTATATATTTATAAAAAAAAAGTATGGGGCCAAGTATTGAGCCCTGTGGTACTCCAATCGTAATTTTACTCCTTGCCGATGACAGCCCAGCGACCCTCACTAACTGATATCTGTCCTCAAGGTATGGTTTCAGTAAATCAATACTGTCTTGGCAGAAGTTGTAATATCTAAGGTTCCGCAGAAGGATGCCATGGTCGACACAATCAAAGGCTTTGCTGAGATCGCAGAAGACCGAGCTATATTGAGTTTTATGAAAAGCCTCTATTATATTAGATATTAGGTCCAAGACTCCCAAGATAGTATTCTTGTCCTTTCTGAATCCAAACTGGCTTCAGAAATCCGGTGGTTTCTCTCGAAAAAAGTAAACAATTTTAATCGCAATGCACTTCTCCACAACCTTGGAAATGACAGGCAAGAGCGATATGGGCCTGTAGTTTTCAGGCATCAAAGGGTCGCCCTTTTTTAAAAACAGGTGCAACGAGAGCTACCTTAAGGGCATTCGGAAAGGTTATTTTTAAAACATAGGTTAACAAGTTTCGTTTAATTTTTTATAGAAGTGTATCTATTAAAACCATATAGGTCACGACGATGTTTATTTTTTAGGCTGTCTTTTATATCTCGGACCTCATTAAAGGTTACCTCATAAAAAGAAGAAACAGAGGTGCTGAGTGTTTCTCGAGGTTGCTGATAGGATCAATATTTGACTCAGGAATATTCTGCACTAGGTTTTTTGCTATTGGCGAAAAAAATCATTAAAATCTTTAGGTGTTTTTTAACAGACTTCATATTCTTGCCGCTATAATTATTAATTATTTGCCACATAGGCCTTGTTGGGTTTGCAAAGGAACGAATGAGACCATCATTTGCTCTTGTTGGTATTGCTAGTGAATTGATATCAGCATTACCGCAATCTGCTGGAAGGGGTGAAAAGGAATGATTTGCTTACCTTTCTTTTTCGTAATGTAACTTTTAATGAGGTTAGAGCTGCAATTGACGGATTAAAGAAGAAGCACAGTAAAGATTTCTATGATCTGAATATAGCGTTAATAAAATCGCTAAAAAATGTTCTAATTAGTCCTTTGACAAATCTGTATAATAAATGCATTGAGGAGGCCACATACCCTCACCTATTAGAATAAGTAAAACGATTCCAGTATTTAAGAGTGGAGACCCTAACTCCTAACAATTATATGCCGATATCGCTGATACCTGTTTTGTCAAAAATATTTGAAGCCCTGCTCTGTAAACAGCTGTGTGACTTGGAGTCGAATGACTTGCTGTCCGGCAATCAATTTGGTTTTAGAAAGGGTAGATTAACAGTAATGGCCATTAATAAATTATGTGAAGGCATAGTTGAGGGGGGGAGAGTTTGTAGGAGCTACATTTTGCGACCTCTACAAGGCCTTCGATTGTGTTTCCCACGACATCCTATTAAAAAAACTTCAATTCTACGGACTAAATCTGGACAGCTGTCAGTTGATTCAGAGGTATCACACTGATAGGAGACAGGTGACTTGCTATGGGGGCATCTCTCGGACGTGAGTCGTGAGGCACGGTGTGCCCCAGGGCTCTATATTGGGGCCGTTATTGTTCCTCACATATGTCAACGATATAGCATCCTCCCTGCAGCAGGGTAGTGTGCATTGTATACAGATGACAGCGATTTTCTTGTAACTGACAAGGAATGTGAATCACTGATTGAGAGGTTGGCTGAGTGTAGAGAGTGTGTCAGTGATTGGTTTGTGGCAAATAAGCTCAACCTTAACCATGAAAAAACGAAAAATATTGTCTTCTCGCTGAGGCAAATAGACCTTGATAATCCAGACCAGGTCAAGTTTTTGCGAATAACTTTAGACCCAAAACTGACTTTTGAACTGCATGTAAATAATGATTCAAAAAGGGCATCATCGGGAGTCTTTGTACTGAGGGGCTTGGCGAATACTGTGGAGTCAGCGATCTGCCTTATGGCTTATGCTCTTGTGCACGCAATATGTGTATATGGCCTTCTGGCTTGGGGACATTCGTCCCATGCATCTAGGGTATTTGGAGTACAGAAGAGGGCAGTCCGAGTCTTGGCTGGGATTGGGTATCGTGATGAAGCAAGACCAAATTTCAAAACATTTGGGATTCTTACTCTTCCATCCCACTACATTTACGAATCATTACTCTATTTACGTCAAAACTTGAATAGATATGCGACTATTCAGAATTTGCATTCTCACAATACAAAATCACTCATGAATCTTCAAATTGAGTTTCTCAGACTTAAGAAGTCTTGGAATGCAACACTACATTATGCGCCTGCTTTTTTCAACAGGCTATCTGTGAGGGTCAGGCAATTGCCAGTAAAGCGCTTCAAAACTAATAAAAAAATGTTTATCAAGCTTTTTACAATTATAACGATTTCTTAAATTATGATGTTAGTGATCAGGATTTTGTCTAATATGTTGAGATGTGGAGTTTACTCCCTCGTATATAGAAATAGTTTATTTTAAATCTTTAAATTGGGTCTATGTATTTGTAATTTGTTGTGTCCGTCCCAACTAATGGCCCATAGCTTTTAGCTTTTATCTATTTGGAATTTCCATTAACAATTTTAAAAAAATTCTATTGACAATATTGACGATTGTAAAGGTATTTCGTATTTATCATTCATAAATTATTCTTATTTTTATTCAATTCTAATCTTAGCATTACGGATTGCAGCTCTGTAATTCCTGAAACTGTTGTACTCTCGATTGAGACCTACAAGGTTATATTACCTTTTCAGTTCTCCAAGAAATCCCAGTTGGTCACGCATCCCTCTGATCTCATCAGTAAACCAACCAATGTTGCAAGGCTGATCAGATCTCACAACATAATTTTTCAGGGAAGGATCCCATATATGCATTCTCCGAAGATTTCATAAACCTTTTAAACACTCCATTCACATCATCACTCTCTCTCCTCCACGTTTTCTCACTCACAGTGTTATGAAACTCAAACAGGCCTCTCTTACCGGTCTGTACATCTTATGGGATTCAATAAAATCTGGCCTATTCCTTACAACCTTGCATTCAACAATCTGACCCATGTGATCAGACACACCCATATCAATCACCCGAAGACAGCAGGATTACACCAGAGCTCACAAAAATATTATCCAGGCAATCATTGAAGCGTTTTGGCAAGTATTGTTTCAGCTTGACCAGTGTTAAAATGTATATTAAAATCACCCGCTATAAGAACATCCGTTCCAACAGGATACTCTCAACTGTCATCAAGAAGGTGTCGAAATGTCCAGAGGGTGGGCGGTAGAGAGCTAAAACATACATTTTAAAAGATTGCATGTAAATAATAGGGTATTCCATACATTTATCAGCACCAGACCCTACACATTCTGCACACATTTCTAAATCCTTTCAAAGCAAGATTATGGTTCCTCCGCCTGAACACTGCTGTCTAGCAGAGTATCCCACCGTTCTGAACCCCTTAACTCGAAGCACACTCACCTCTTCTCCATTTAGCCAATGTTCTGTGATACATAATCATAATACCTATGTCAAATTTCACGATCAACTATGAATGATTTAAGTTCATTCACTTTATGCCTTAAGGAACGTATGTTAATGTTCAAAATCCTCACATTAGACGTTGAATCGCTCACATTTATTTCATTGCCTACCACTGGTCCTGGAGATTCTGAAAATGGCTTACAGTTACTCCCCTGGGTTATAGTGTTGAGCATAGATATTTTTCACGCTTAACCTGAGGTACCGCAAGTCGAAAGGAAGTATAGTAACTTTCTTTTTTGGTATGAATTTTTCCACAGCTTACACCCTTTTCTAGTCCATTATTTTCGAGAAATTGTATAATTTCATCCGCATTCACTTCTGGAGCAAGCCCCGATAGAAACAGGGAAGTATATTAGGCATTATAACGCTTAGTATGACTGATCTCTGATTGTTTTATTAGGGCAGACCTTATTTTGCATTAGCTCTAATTCCATTTCGTCCTTTTAATTTCAAGTAATGGGAGCCTTTCAGTTTTGAAAGTTATATTTAGGGATTGTGATTCTGCAAAATTTGAATTTTCTAGAGGTAAAGAGAGTTCTGTCCAATCGGTGCTCTTCAGCCCACATAATATGTTACTACCTGTTATGTATTTAGAATATTATGTTTAAATTTTAGATAAATGACGAGGTTTTAAATCAGTTACCCGGACTTGGTTTTTCCGATATTTCTGGAAAAAGTGAAACTAGAGCTCCTATTTAAATTCAGGAGGAGTAGTATTCTGTAGTATTATTGATGATAAATTTCAAGGGTGCTCTCGTTATGTAAGGTAGGCTGAAAGTTAGTAACTGTTGCTAAAAGCATTGGAAGGATATGGAAATATTGGAAATGAGTTGATTCTGACGTCTGCACGCACGTGCGTCGCCCCGGGCGGCGCATTGGTCTTCGGAACCGCTCCAGTGAGCAGCCAAGGCATACTATGTGTCACTTGCGGCTCGGGGTGATCCACTAAGGGCCCGCGTAGACTCTGTCCCCGGCCGAGTGACGCTCTAGCTCCCCTATGTGGAGTCCTGCCTCGATTTGAGCTTCCCCAAAATATTTATTATTTGAAAGAAATTTAGAAACAGATTCCCTATGATAGCCCACGAGTCTAATATGAATTCCTCAGGGTCCCCAATATACTCGCTAGAAGTTAGCGGGGACACTGGGTTAAAGCTATCTGTTCCTCTGATCTATCTCGATTCAGTTCAAGCACCAATAGCTCATCCACACTCGGGGGGGCTTCTGGTATGCGGTTGCCGTCGACTGAGGGAATCGGAAAGTAATTTTTTTATTTCTTAAGATATTGCAATAATTATGTCTCTACTATGTTTATATCACGGGATGCAAAGTCGCTATCGAGTCGACTATTCGTTATTTAGAAGACTTCTTAGACAACGTCGAACCGGTAAACTGATCTCACTGTTAGTTCTGGGGAACGAAGGTGGGCCCACCAAAGCCTTCCCCGCTATCCAAGGGAAATTGTAGATAGCAGCCCCCACAGAACGTCTGTCATCAGCAGACTGAATTAAATAGCACAAGGTTAGTGGGCAATAAATTTGTCTTTGACAAGAAATCTAGAACACCCTATAGATGTGTAGGAGTTCCGAATGTCCTGAGCAGCAACGGAGAACTGCTACTAACAACATGCACCCAACACGAGCTTACCATTAACAACACTTACTTTGACCACAAACCCCAGTATAAAAACACATTTATAACTCAAGAGGGCAGAATTCGATGATAGCCCTCATTATAACCAATAGGAATACACACCCTAAGGAGATACTAGACGTAACAGTATTAACATCAGCCAACGCAACAACAGAACATGGTTTGGTATTATGCAAATACCGAGAAAATTGACCTACGCAGAAAAAAGACTCCAGTACACATATCAAAATATAACGTTGAATCATTTGGAAATGAAAGCACCAAAACACTATACCAGGAACGTTTAAAACAGAAAATACTCAACAACCCAATCACAGCACAGTGCAACGTAAATTGAGCCATGGAAAAAATCAAATCCAACATTACATCAAACGAAGCGATAGGAGTAAGAACAATTAATGTAAATGACACAAGAGCCAACAAGCCATGGTTCACAGAAGAAGTAAAAGATTTAGCCAAGCAGAAGCGGAAAGCATACATAACATATAGAAACAATAAAACTGAGGAAGAATACCACAAATACAAAGAAGTATGAACGAAACCGAGTAAATCAAGCAATCAAAGAACTTAAAGAGCGATAGTGGGAAAACTTCTCTAACGAAATGCAGCACGACCTATATGGAGGTCAGAAGAAGATCTGGAAACTACTCAGAAACAGAAAGAAACCAATAACAGAGGACATCCAAGTGACTACCTTCAGCCACGATCACTGGATACAATATTTTAAAGAAATATATAAAGATCAAGCAGAAGCTGAAGAAGCAGAATACATAACACACAGAATGGAGGACCAGCATAACAGTATCAATTTTTAAGAAAGGTGCAAAAAAAGCCCAAGAACTACCGAGGCATATCACACTGCTTAGTGCAGTGCTCAAAATTTTCACAAAAATATTCGCCGAGAAAATCGAAGCTGCCGTGGGAAGCTGTGAAGAACAGCAGGGATTCCGCAAAAATAGATCAACAATAGACGCTATCTTAATAGTACGACAATTAGCGGAGAAAGGAATTGAATTTGACAAACCCGTCTACTTATGTATGGTGGACTTCAAACAAGCATTTGACCGAATACAATTGAACGACACTACAAATATTCTACGGCAACATCGAGTGGATGACAGATACATTAACGTAATAAAAGACTTAATCAAAAACAATAGCCCACACATTAAAGCAGACCAAACGCTAACTGAAAAAAATTGGCATCAAGGTCGGAATTATACGGGGGGGACAGCTTAAGTCCAACCGTATAGATCTAGCCGTGACACTGATCCCCGCTACGCCTGTGACTTCACAACTGTAGGTGTAATTGAACAAATAATGGACAAAATCGAGTTGCGTTCTTTTACATATTCACTCCAATATCTCCGAACCTAATTGAGCTATCAAAATTATTTTTTTACTATTGTAAAGTGCACAGTTTGGCGCTTCTGTCGAAGCATAAAATGGTTGATATTTTTTATTTTAAATATGCTTAAAATATCGATAACTTTTGCAGTTCAGAAATTATGCAGGCAAATATTCACCAATCGAAAAACTTTTTTGTTTTTATGAATTTCCTATAACATGCAGCGAAGAAACTGTAGATAAAAGACCAAAAATATTTCTGGCACCAAAATCGTTATTGTCACTTTTATAGTTTAGGCGCTATTCTATTTTATAGCGCGCAGAATTTAAAAATTCTGGTAACTCGTCACATCGGCGCCGGCAGAGTTTTTAAATTCTGCGCGCTATAAAATAGAATAGCGCCTAAACTATAAAAGTGACAATAACGATTTTGGTACCAGAAATATTTTTGGTCTTTTATCTACAGTTTCTTCGCTGCATGTTATAGGAAATTCCTAAAAACAAAAAAGTTTTTCGATTGGTGAATATTTGCCTGCATAATTTCTGAACTGCAAAGGTTATCGATGTTTTAAGCATATTTAGAATAGAAAATATCAACCATTTTATACTTCGACAGAAGCGCCAAACTGTGCACTTTACAATAGTAAAAAAAATATTTTGATAGCTCAACTAGGTACGAAGATATTGGAGTGAATATGTAAAAGAACGCAACTCGATTTTATCCATTATTTGCTCAATTACACCTACAGTTGTGACGTCACTGGCATAGCGGGGATGAGTGTCAGGGCTAGATCTATCGGTAGGCTACGGTCCAACCCTCTTTAACATCATGATGAACGAAATAATCAAATATGTCAAAAACGCAGCAACAGGATACAGAATGGCTAACAATTGCCTCAAGATAATATGTTATGCACTAATATCAGAGAATGAAGACGACCTACAAAGATTACTATTTGCACTCAATAAAACCGCCAAAAAATTCAACATGATCATATCAACAGAAAAACTAAATCAATGGTTATATCCAAAGAGCCTGTCAGGTGCAAACTTATGGTGGACAATAAAACGATAGAACAGGTCATGAAATTCAACTACCTATGATCGCATATATCGAGCAGCAGAAACCTGATTGAGGAAGTAAGAGCGAACTGCATCAAAACATTAATTTCCGGTAGCTTAAGAGATCTAATATGGAAAAACAAATATATGCCGGCAGAATGCAAGATAAGGATATATAAAACCTGTGTAAGACCCATCCTAACATATGCTGCCGAGACCCGAGCCGAAACAACAAAAACTAAGAAACTCTTGAGAAGCACCGAAATGAAAACGCTGAGAGCAATAAAAGGCGTAACACTACGGGATCAAATAAGAAGCAGCGCCATAAGAGATGAATTGCAGACAGAAGATGTCAGATGGGTTAGATCCCGAAGAAGGTACTGGAGAGACCATGTAGACAGGATGGACCAGGATAGAATTGCCAAGTGGGCAAAAGACGAAAGGCCACAAAGCAGAAGACCCCCAGGCTGCCCGCCCAAGAGATAGCAGGAGTCCTGGACGGCCGCATCGCAAGAGAGGTAGACAGCAGTACAATACAGGACAAGTCCTAAATCAAGAAGAAGAGTTCCAACTGATTCTAAAGGGGTTACAAAATTAAAACAAAACTTCGACTTACTTTCTCCCTTAGGAGGCCGAAACGTTGTTAATCAAATGCTTTGAAGAGCAACGGTAGTGGGGAAAGTTCCTAGGGGGGTCTACTTACAGGGGATGCTTTTTAATTTATTTTATTTTTGATTAACTTTTAGTTATTCGTCTTTTTGTATGTCAATGTACAGGGTGATCCCCTATAATGTCGCCCCCTTTTAACTTTTTTAGTTTAAGTGTTCCAAAAAAATTTAAAGTATGGTTATGTAGGTACTGAAAAATTCTTTTTTCTGCGTATAAAAAATTTCACATTCCTATCTTAACTTTTCAAGAGCTATCTGACGGTACTAACTGGCAGGCGATACCATGGGTACCAAATCTGGTACCTCGGTAGGTACCATCAGTTACCATCATCAGATAGCTCTTGAAAAGTTAAGATAGGAATTTGAAATTCATTTTACTCCATCTGCAATGATCTTCTTGCTACCAAAGTGAAAAGTAGCCAAAGTATCGATTTTCAACGGCTTATAGCTGTGAAACTACTAACTCTAGAGGTATAACATCATACATAAAATATGCTTAGAATTTCATGAGGAATCGAAAAATAAATTCATATATAGGGTGTTCCATTGAAAAAAAAAAAAACTTTTTGTTTTGCTCTGAATATTGATCATTTTTCCAATATTTTTTATACGCAGAAAAAAAGAATTTTTCAGTACCTATATACATAACCATACTTTTAATTTTTTTTGGCACACTTAAAATAAAAAAGTTAAAGGGGGGCGACATTATAGGGGATCACCCTGTACAAAATTCCAATTTTGACTTGAATCCTTATAAGAAGTCTTTGTAAAGTGCCAGAAGGGCTTAGCAGGGGGGAGGATTGTCAAAAGGTAGTCGTCAGTAGTTGCCACAAAAAAATATCTACGATCCTAAGCTATCCTGGTTAAGCCTTATACAAAAATCAGTAATTCGAATGATTACTAATTTGAACAATTGGGACACCCTGTATAATTGAAATCAAATTCTGATAAACCCCTAAGTCAAGTGATAGCCTAAAATGTGCCCCAATTTACTGGATAAGCCTTATACATGTGCTAGGAGAGTTCAACTCTAATCTAGCATTTTTGGAAAAAACAAGTTTTATTTGGATTTTTTCTTTAATGAACAATTACTAAATAATGACTTGACTTGAGATATTTTGATTAATATCTAACACGTATTAGTGTCTTTAGTTTTTTTGGGGTCTCGCACCGCACGCGAGATTTTCTAAATGCGTTCGAAGCCTTGAGGGTTCTGCGAGGCCGATTTCCGTACGAATTTAGCAAGGATTGCACTAAAATCGTCTTTTTGAGCGCGTCGCACAGTAGTTCCATTTAGGCTACTAGCAGAGCAAAAATCCAAATAAATGAAACTATTATTTGGCATGTAATAACAAATAAAATAAACGGTGACTACATCAAGGTATCTTAGGAACAATAAATAAAATTGAAAATAGCCGCCACGTCGTTGTCATAGCAACGTTAAAATGACAATGTCAAAATTTACAGTTTTTGTGTAACATTTGTAGTATATAAAAAGAGTATTATCTTATTAATTGTTCGAATATTCTGGTGTTTTTTGATCATGTACTTTAATTGTAAGTATAAATATTGATTTTATGCGAATATGTATTCATTATAATATATTTGTAATGATTTACATTAAAATTTGCCTAAATATGGCAAAATTGCTAAAAAAAACTTTTCTTTTAAGAATTTTTCCTTGATAAAAAAAAGTCTCGATGACTCCCGCTAAAATTGTTGTGCCATATTAAAAATAAACTTTTTCTCTTAATATTAACTATTAAATTTGCTGCGCATGTCTGCGCATTTAGCAAATAAGTCGTATTTACTTTGCCCTGTCATTAAAATGATTATAGTAAAACTGAATCATACGAGTCAATTAGTAAAATTTCGATACTGTTAGGTATATTGCATAATCATAATTATAGGTATGCCATAAACGCTTTAAATACCTAGTAATATGTATAATAGGTCAGAATATTTTTATATACAGGGTGTGAAATTTTTAACATTAATAAATTAGTCTCCGACTTGGTAAATGGAATTCTTTAAGTCCTGAATTACTTAACAATGCCTTTCGTTAATAAGTTAGTATATATTTTTAAAATCACCACCTCCCAAAATACTAGTATACAAGGTAGAGCATCATAATATATTCATCATTCAGTTTTTACGTAGGTATTTGTATATTATTTGTATAATTATTATAATATACGTATAGGGCCTTTTAGAAATTATATGTGTATATGTATACGGAATGTCTTGATTAAAATAATACACAACAAACATGTGCCTTTTTAAAGGGATCACTCTATATATTTTTGCATTTTTAGTTTCTACATACTGTACATATTATGTACATTTTCAACGTTTTCTATATATGATGTTATCTGTAACCTATACAGTTACTAGTTTCGTAACTATAAATAGTAATGAAATATGATTAAAATTCATGTGCAAACTAAAAATACAATAAAATACAGCATTTTCCATTTGAAAAATCACTAGCTTATGTATATTTTCGTTGAGGCATCCTGTAGATATACATATCATGCAATAATTTTTAAATCTTTAACATAACTTTAAATTATAAATATGCATATAAAGGCTCTACATGCTTGAATAATAATAACTTTTTATATATAGTGCGAAATACGTCTTATATAAATGAATGCTTTATA
>MU183198.1:189409-207382 GCA_016904865.1 Pissodes strobi
TGACTTAATTACATTTTTATCTGAGACAAGCTTCGCTGTAAAATTTGATATTGGATATGTTTTGTGTTCAGTAACATTAGCAATCAGAATTAATATCACTGTTATTTTACCGTTATTGTTATTGTTATTAATTCAAAAAATATTCTATTTAATCTTAATATCAATATTTTTAAGTACTTAGTAGTAATTTGGAAATTATTAAAAATAAGTCTATATACTCGTATAAACTCCAAGACACATTTCAATTTCAACTTCAAAGATTTCTTGAACTTTTTCTTATCACACACACCCTGTATAAACTTATACACTCTTTATAGTTAGGTACTTTGAATAAGAGACTTTGAAAAAAACCGTATAGGTAAAGCTAGATATAACAGGTTTTAAGTTGTATACCAAAAAGAAATTTAAACGAGTATCAATAATTTATTTCATAACACCCTGTATAGGAATTTAAACGAGAATTTAATGTAATATTAACAGAGCAATCTGTTTTATACTATATATTATTATTAAAATATGTAGGGTTGTGCCTGGTCAATTGACCGAGATTTTGACAGATTTTGACCGGGTCAAAATCGGTCAAAAACTTTTAATTCAGCAGGACCGCGGCGCGGCGCTACCTAGCGTATCGCCCCACCCCACACCACGATTAAGCTTCATGCGGCTAACAACAAGTCCAAACGTGTTACGTACGTTGATGTTTTTTGTTTTAATTAATGTAATTAGAGATGGGAAATACCGATCCCCTACGATACCGTTCCATATGATACCGCGACAGAAAAATACCGCGACAAAATACCGCGACAAAATACCCTACGCTTGTGAATTTTATAACTGGCACCGTGAGCCTCCGTACCCTCGGTTACTATGCTAGGCGCCTTCGCGCCGCTGGCCGCTGGTATTTTCGGGAACGGCTATTAAAGTGTTTGGTATCTTGAGGGTTTGGAACTAGAACGAAAAAAGTAAATATAAATAACGGATTGTGGAAACATGACTGGTGATGCTTTATTCAATTGATGAGTATTAATTTCATTTGTTTTGTATTTTTGGTCTTGGTTGTTTTTATTGATACAAAGCTGTGTTAATAAATATTAGAATATTATTATTATCGTTCCTGGCGGTCAAGAACTCAAGACATTTCTCAATGAAAATAGATTTTTACTAGCTACTGACTTGACTGCTAAATTGTGTAAACTTTTTGCAAGTAAGTAGCGTGACTAGCAGTAAAAATGAATTTTCGTTCTTCGAGAATTGATTTTAAATAATACTTTTACAAATGAGTGACAAATAAAATATTATTTGCCTATAGCGCAAATTTGTGACTTGATAACTGTCAGTATATTTTGGTCAGCTTTAAACGATTTCCTGGCTAAACGGTATGCTGTGGGTGATAATGAAATTTCACTTTAGTTACATTTCTTTTAGGAAGGGTTTGGTAATAACGATTAAAACCAACAAATTATTCCGTAATAAAAGTGTACCTACCGTCTACGTTTCTAATAATAAATAGGTACAATTATCGAGGTGCATTGTTCCAATTGCTACATGCGTTTCATGTGAGAGAATATTTTATAAATCCGGACTTATTATTTCTGATAGAAGGTTAAGTTCCTCTAAAGTTAAACAGATATTATTTTAAAACACTATCCAGGAATATGAATTGATTTTTATTCTGTGTTGGGTAAGATTATTTTGGTTTTCTTTTCATACAATAATTTTATTTATAATAAAATGTGTTCTGTGTTTGATATCAAATGTTAATTTATTTACCTACACCTATTATTACTAGGAAAAATTTAAATTCCATACAATAAAACATGATTTGATATCAGTGAAAATCGGTATTAATTAAACCGTAACCCACGTAACTGTGTACATGGAACAGCGACAACGGCGCTCCTGGCGCCTGCTTCACATACCCGTTTGCGATATTAAGGCAGTTCCAATGTAACTGGTTCTTTCGGCGTGGAGCGCGATGCCGCGACGGTATTAAAAAATACCGCGACAAAGTAACTGTTCCACAGATACCGTCACACCACTAAATGTAATTGTGTCTGTGTGGGTGTGCTTTGATCGTTGAACACGTTTGGAACTGTGGAAGATTTGAAAGCATTTTTAAGCAAAATTTAAGGTAAGCAATTTTTTGGTAATTCTTTGATAAGACCCCAGCACAATAATCTATATATTTTTTGGTAAATATAAATAAAATATCATTCAAAATAGATGCATATTTTGAAAATTAAAATTCCTTTGGGGTTATATGTTATATAATATATATTATATACAGGGTGTCCCAGATAAGAATTCCCTCTACAGGGATCTCGTAAACCATAGGAGATACAGATGGTTAAATTAGAGAAAAGTTGGCCTCACTGAATCCTGTAACGTCATGTTTTTAAATATAAAAAAAATTCTGAAGAATATAAAGGAAATGTCGAGGGTGAGTTCAGTGATGAGGATGATGTGCCGTTATCTAAGCTAAGGCCAGCACTGCCAGACAGTCATTAGTAATTTACTAAAGTAGATTAGTATTATACATAATATTTATGTGTCATTTTTGGTTTTGTTGTTTCTTAGAATGATTTCTTTATTTTTTGTTAGCTTTTTCAATAATAAAGACACGTTTCTATGCAATTATTCATGCCTTCATTTATTTTAACAAAACTGAGGAATTTGACCGGTGCTTAGTCAATTGACCAGTCAATTGACCACAAAAGATTTTGACGGTCAAAATCCCAACCCTAAAAATATGTTTTAAAATAACGTGGTAATTCTTTAAACTTCATCCATCTGAAATATAATTATGATCCAGTAGATTTGATTTTGGAACCACTGTGCGTCGGGCGCTCGTCGCGAATTTTTGGGTTACGATCACCTTAAGAGGGGTCGTACGGGAAGTTGTTCATAGAGGCCTATAAAAAAATCCTTGTTTGTAGGGGCTTTTTGGGGGGTGTTAGCTATTGTATTTATACGCCAATCCCTGGCAAATTGTCAGATGCTGCTCGGCAGTTTTTTGACAGAGGTTTCGTGTGAGCCAGGGGGGATTAATGTGTGATTTGTGTATTTAGACCAAACTACTCCCCGGACACGGCTCTCAGTACAGAGACCGTGCTGGTTTTGTCCCGTACGCACTTGGCCAACTAATCAATCTTTGAACGCGCCCGAATTCATTAGGTTAAGCCTTATTTTCTTTTTTCGGCTCCTATACCTTTTCGCTTTTCACCCGTAGGCCGAGTAGCTAAAGTATGGGGGAGTCGGGGGCTCTCTAGTCTCTAGTTCTCGAAACCGAACTAGCCGTCGACGCGCTTTACTCGCGCCCAATGTTTTAACTACGACTAGTATGAAGGACCAGAGAGGCACCTACGTGAATGGGGGGAACCCAAACAAGTAGGCTGACTCAAGGTGAGCCCTTTCTTTTTTCGAGATTGTCGAAAATTCGTCTGTCCTGAAGTTGCAAAATCTAAGAAAAACAATAAATTCGGTAGGACGGTTGATTCGGCACCAGTTGAGAGTGCTGATCCTACAATGCCCTTTCCTTCGCTTCGTAGCTTCTTTGGCTCGTCCGTAAGCTTCCTAGAGCCCTTTCTTTTACGATGTCCCTAATGGCCAAAAATCTCAGAAAATCTCATAAATTCCTCAGAGATTTGGGGCTAGCGGTTAAGTGGATGAGTTGATAGTCCCGCTAGGATTCCTGAGATCAACGATCGCGTTTCTCGGCTGGCCCAAAGTGATTTCTTGCTTCTTGCCTTTCCGGGAACCAACTAATTTTAATTCTAGGGACGCGATTCAGGGCTGGGTATTCCCATCAGACCGTGCACAACCAATTGAAGGCGTTAATTTGCGCGCGATCGAAAAATCGGTTGAAAATTCCGAACCGTCGATTCTAGAATCATGGACTGTTAAACCGGCTTGCATTTTTTTTTCCCGTGGCGTCCTTAAATGCGGTTAAGTCTAAAGGACGTTTTTACAAAAATTCTATAAAGGGCATGTCCTTTTACTATGTTAAACCTGCACGATTTTATTCATAGATTTTCGAAATGCGTTTAAATTTCTAGATACTTCATATAATAGCAGCTTTTCGATTTGCCAACCGGTTTAGCCAATCTGGCTTTGGCTAACGGCTGCCTGCTTAATCAAATTGAAAATAATCTGTGAACCTCGTGCATGAACGATGATATCCAGATTTCGGACACTTGAGGCTCATCTGGTTATGCCAGTAGTTTTTAAGGCGTATTTGTCATTTTATAAAAAATTTTGCATACCTTATCTTTACAATTCATATTGGATACAGGAATGCAAGTAATAACGCAAATAAATTGTCTTCTTTTTCCCCTTGTGGTGAGACGAGTACGCTTTTTAAAAATGGCAAAAATAACAGTATTTGTAATCAAAAAAATGTTTTATTATGTATTGCGGTTTATCCATGATGTCTTGTACTATTCTAATGTTACATTTTTATTTAAAAACATTGTTTAACATTTTTCTGGATGGCCTAATAAAACCCGCCAAACGACAACATGGTTCTTAAGGTTCAGGAAATGTTTATTGTCTTCTCTGTCTATGTTTCATTTGGCCATCCAACCTTTTTTATTATAATTATTACAATAATTATTCGTATTATTGATAATTAATATAATTTACATAACAATCCTTTTTCTACTATTTGCCTATTGTAGTGATTATCATCGTTATTTTTTCAGTTAGTCTTTGATTTGCATCTAAAGAATTTTTACATAAACTGGGAAAATGATATTGTCTATGAAAATACCAGCTGATGTAATAGATCAAAAACAAATTTTAACACTGTTTACTCTTAAAGATGGTTTTTTACAATGGAAAGGAATTTCGTATTAAAATATTTGAAAAATAGTGGAAAACATACTTAAAAACGTCGTTGTATAGAATAGCTACAATTTGAGAATTATTTCTGATAGGTTACTAGGTTACAATCGGAAGATCCATGTTGTAAGACCAATGAAAGTAAAGATAATGCAAAGCGTCTCTCTTCTCTTCTCAACATCTTCAGATACTCTTGGCTAATTTTTTTGTATATAGAAGTTTAGCTTGGCAAGTCAGGAAGAGTTGGTTATTTGGAAAGAATTGTGTCTAGATTTGTTTAAAAAATTAAAAAATTTTCATTATTGAAGGAAATGTTCTTGCTAACAGTTTATGCATTACGAATAAGTAATTTTTTTCGCCAAATTTATGGTGATATGTACAGTGATCCAACGAAAACGAAACCAGGCGATAGAAATGGTTGGAAAGCAATTATCACAAATATATAGATGAAAACCGGAAGATGGAAACAATAGTCCTAGGCAAGGGAGTTCCTGGCTGTAGATAGGAACTTTGACGATATAGTATTTTCAGCATCGAAGAACCTGGCAGTCATGTTGATTGACTGAACCGATATCTTAAAGGGAATAAAACTGACCAAGAGTCTCAACAATACTGACATAATGAGCAACAGCCAAAACGACTTCAGTATTGATAAGATGTATTACCTTGGGGAAAAATTAGATGCATCGGACTCCTGCAGTAAAGCATAGATAACATTTGGAAAACTTGGTTACATTTTAACATTCTAGAACATACCAATAATCCTTCAACGAACAGTATAGGAAATATAAATTGCTGTCAGAAGGGCATTCACTTTTGACGGCAACCAACTCATAGGGGAAAACTTTCAATTTTAATTTTTGCTTTGCATTATCTCATCGTTTAATCTTACGAATCGATGCATTTAACCAAGTTTATTTTTAAGATCCTACATTCTACGATTTTATCCAGCCTCTAGCCGGTTAAATCCACCGAAACCGTATATATGTCTTAAAATTATCCTAATTTATTAACATACAAAAACAATCAACATCATATCGTTTTATTGTTCAACAAGATCCTCTTGCTTGCCTGCACTTCCGTCTTTCCATTAGTAACTCTTGATATGAATGGTCGGATCTACCAGGCTCTTGCCAAGTTGTACGCCCCGAACATTCAAAATATCTGCTCAATAGTAAGATCGTATATTACCAGCTCTTTTCTTCACAATTCTTCTGGTACCATTTGCAATAATGCCATTCTTTTCTTTGCTACCTTGGAAATGACAACGTCAATAGGTTTCGTGGTGTCATACAACGACGGAGCGTTCAAAATGATTACCCCTGTACCCACCACGCAGGCCAATGTGAAGATCCATAAAAAGAGACGATCCAAAACCATAGCGACATATTTCCAGTCTTCTTCAACCTGAAAAATGGTAATTTATTATTATAATTGCTGTCAATTAACTATCGATTTTTTTTTTGAAACGACGTATATAAGCTTTAGATAATATATTATGAATGTAAGTGGTCATCAGAAAGCAAATGATAATATAGTACATGGAAATTTGTTTATTTTCGTAGAAGAGTAGCTGTTAAAGGGGCTTGTACCATCAAGAGTAATATAGATTTTAATATAACCCATGCATGCGCAACAAAATATAGGATTTCGAAATGTGGGAAAAAGTGACAAATGTAGTATAAAAGGAGATTGAAGAGGTCAATGAAGTTAAGTATTGGAGAAGAAAACGCATGCATATGTTGATCATGTCATGCGAAACGAGAAGGTACCAATTGGATACTGTATCTCATCAGAATAGCAGATGGAAGGCGGTGACTAGGATACGCAGAATTGCTTGGTTCAAAACTGGAAAGTATGGACAAAGCATTAGATCAATTTCAAAAAGCATCGGACAAAGTCGAATATACATCGAGAGCTATAGGTATTCTATAGAAACGTAACTTAAGGCGACAATGCAATAAGCAAATGTCTTCAAGTGTACTAAATTGATGCTTTCCAAATTTTAGATTGAAAAGAGCAGAAACTGTAGGCAGGCAAATGTGTCCATGGTGTCAGACTGTGCTGAATCTGTTTGATAACACTGGATAAGCCATAGTGGAAAGTTTTGCAATTCAACCATATGACATCAAAGAATTGTTGCTATCTTCATCCATGGTGGTGGAATAACCTCATAAAACAAGACTTGCAGAAAAAATATTTTACTAAGCTATCCACATCCACCTATGATTTAAAGCGAATAGATGGAACCACCGAGTAGAACAATGTCTACTCGGTGATGGACCCTACTCCATATTTAGACTATTGAAATCGATTACAATCTACAATGCTATCACAGTAAACTCCTTTGGTGAGCTTGAAGAAGTTTTGTGAAGATTATATCAATACTTTGGTCAATATGGTCTGAGTGTGAACGTTTTAAAGACTAGAAAATTGGAGAATAATCAAATCAATCTAAAGACCAATAATCAAGAAGTTGAATAGGGTAAAATCGAAATGATAATGAATGATGTCGGAACATTGGCTGTACAGGTTTTTGTATATTTTCTATCAACTCCTGAAATCGCAAAGATTTCGTGTTTACTTCATTGGTTGAAAGTAAACACTTGCGCCTGTCTCCTGTTATCCATTCTCTACTTACGTTTTCGAAGCTGTCCTTGTTCTTCATGTGCTGCGCTATAAATTTCGAATCGGCAACAGTTTTTTCCATGTCATGACCCTCGACCTTTTCAAAACCTGGACTTATGTCGCTTGGGGGATCGAAAACGCCCGTCCTGCAACTGGCGGGACTGTACAACTCCTCATCCCCTCCCGCTAAAGGGAGCGGGAACGGGGGTTCTCCAAAACAAGAGCCCAATCCTGGAGGGGGCATTTCAAAGCGTGTTGCGGAAAGACCTGTAGCAGATAAATAATGTTTTAGTTAATGTTAATATAGTGATATGGTGACGAAGCCATATATTGTACGTAGTAAAGCAGGAATGGGCTAAATTAGGTTGTGCAATTTCCTGAATCTTCTTCAGTAACGTGACTGATTAAATAGTGAACTATTATTAAATGATCACTTACCCAAATCAAAGTTTTCGAAATTGGTCTTTTCGTACATCTTGAAATGGTCGGACATGGGCATCTGGATGACGTCCGTTAACATGGAGTCTCCTTTGTCATCGTCCTCCTTTTTAGGCCTCTTGATAAATAAAAATGGTGGCAGTGTTTCTATAAACACAGTACGTACCCAAGGGGCCAGTTTGTGTGTCACTGGGGACCTATTAAATGAGAATATTTATCAGTAAAGGCTAACAATTTTATGCACTTCGATAAAATAGAGATAAATTAGCATGTTGGTTATAGTCCGCTGAGGTTTTAATCTCCTACGTATCGGTTCAACGAGAAGCCAGCTTGTAATGAACTGCATAAGACGAATTTTAATAAATAAATAATTTCTCGCATTTGAGGGATTGTTTTTCATGTTGTTGATCATTTCTCAACCGTTTGACTTATGGCATTGTTTCTTACCTTGGGTAAGGTGCTGAAGATTCTTATTAATACGAGAGTTGCGTCTTTTTAAATAAGCGCGCACTTTTGATCGTGAAAGTTTGGGATCAAGGTATCTGTGCTGTTTTCACTTTCGCTGAAGGCCCGGACGGAAGAACAAAAAGTGAAAATGACTTCATTATTATTATTACAGAAAAAAAAATGGACCGTAAACGATGTCGCATTGCCTCAAAGTTTTTGCGCTGGTGACAGTCGGCGATTGCCTTGAACTACCAACAAAATAAATCTCGCATGCATTTTATAGGGTGCTTTCAAATCACACGAAAACGAAAAGGAAGTCCATCTAATTGCTGGCCGTTAAAAAATAATAAACCAAGGCTGAAGGAAATCCCAGACATATCCATAGATGAAATTAGAAATGATTTTCGAGAAATGCAGATTAACGAGGCGGCACCTACAGAAGATGAAGTTGCAGAATCCATAAAGCTCGAAGTAGGGAGTACTGATAACTCTTCATCAAAATTGCGGAACGTCCAGAAGCTGAATTTGATCTTTACCAATTAACAAGCAGTTCAGAATAGGTTATAGTACAAATAATGAATATTTACAAGTTATGAAAGCTTATAGAGGACATTTTAGAAAATACTACTTCTCGGTATTTGTTGATTTTCAAAAAGCTTTCGACAGCGTCAATCGATTGGTAGCCTGGGAAGAGGACGGAATCTATACACATATGCAGAACTTATCAAACACATATACACTAATTGCAGTGCAATATGCTTTATGCATCAACGAATTAACTAGAGTAAATTCAAAATAAGGAGAGATATTGAGTAGCTCTAATAAATTAAAAAATATATATATCGGAAAATCAAGACCTTAAACATCGGCACTGTAAGAGGCTTCATCACTTTCGGTTCGCAAATGACATCGTTTGCTATGAAGCGGACAACCTTAGTGATGCTAGACGAACTTTGTGAAGCATCTAAGGGAGTGAAGTATGTTTGAATTAGAAGCATCAGACTATGTAAAACACTTACATTTAGATTAACAAATATTAAACATGAAGAATGGTACGAGTTCCAAAGAAAAGTGTTTTTAGTAATTGATACAAAATACATCAAGAAAACGTCATCCATCAATAAGAAAAACTAAGGAAAATGAAACCTAAGTCTGATAGTTCTCAGGAAGCCGTAAATATTGTGGAAAACCAATCTCAATCTTTTGATAAAGATGAATTAGATCTTTTAAATAAGGGTCAGAATTTTGCATTGCATCCACCAAAGGATAACTTACTTGATATTGTAGGTAATATAGAAATAATTCAGTCATTGGGGATTTTTACCTAGAAAAAAGTCGGGAAGTTTTGAAAATATCCAGCTTTGTAGGTTTCGGGGTACCTAACTAAAATCCATAAAATGCACAACTCGACACTTGCCGCCGGCGCCGCCATCTTGCCAAGATGGTGGCCAAAATCGGTATTTTGCAAATATCTCGAAAACCATGCATTTTTCGAAAAAATATGTAAAGAGCAGAATTAAAGAAGATAAAATTTCCTACAAAAAAGGTTTTATGAAAATTTTCGCTAATGGTAACTGTTTAGGCATAAAATCCCTGGAAATTTTATAATTTTGTGTAAAGTGTATATATAGCCGATTTTTCGAAACCAAATGTTTACTATGGTTCACTAAAACTATTTTTTGAGGTTTTCTACAATTTTGTCATGAAACAGGGACGTATAATTAATTAGCTCAAGTTGTTAATTTATGAATAATTAATTTTAATTATTGAAAATGTTGTACTTATTTCTACACCACCCAAGAGGTAAAGTACATGGCGCGTTTTTTTTAACGTGGTTTCCCCTGGGGAATCCACTAGGTAAATAAAAACCCTAAACTTATCTCCACAAGCCCGCCGGACCTAGCTCATTGATGTCAAAGTCGATTATGTGCTATGCTGGGCTCAGGATGGTCTTTCAATTCGTCGAACTCTTCACCCACCAGAGCTATGTCCACAGACAAATCTAACTTCTCTTCATCGGATTCGTCGAGTGACACTTCAGTGACGTTGTCGCAGGATTTTCCACTGCAGTATTCACAAATTATTGAACATTTTAATCCTGCTTTTCTGCATCCGCAGGCTTTACCACAGTTGTTTGTCTTGCATTTACAGGATAAAAATGCCAATAGGGACTTTGGAGCTGGATCTTTCAACGTTGTTACTGGAATATTGCCTGTTTTCTTCCAACCCCATGTTTCGGCGTCTTTGGTACAACCATACCATTGCTGAACCTGGTGGTAAGTTCGCAATGAATGCTGTCGTGCTGCTGCTCTCGTAGGTGGTAAGGATGCCAAATTAAATTTACTTTTTGTTACCGATTTCACAAAACAGTGGTATCGATATTTATCCAGATTTATGTTCTCTCTGTCTTTACATCCATAGAGAGCAAGAAGAAATTTCTCACCTGCAATAGCAACTTCGTCAGCGGTGGCATGTTTGTTTTGAAATGCTTCTATAGAAGCTTGTAATTCTCCACGTTTCTCAAGAGTTGTTAAAGTTTTCAGGCCGACGTCGTATCACACCCACTTATTGCGTGGAGGAATAAGATGTTGTCCTTCACCGCTTCGACGCCATTTAAACTGCGACGAATAGATGCTGCCGACTGTTTTCCTCTTCCAGGCTTCAGGAGGTATACATTATGGTGAGCCTTGCACAGTGCTGACAACAGGACAATGAGGTCGACATTCTCTCCAACAACAACAACGTATTCATATGAAGATGACATCTCGATTGCCGTATTTATTATTAATGTGTCTGCGTCTTCTGTAGCCTGGATCACTGTGAAGTGCACTTCTTGAAATTTCCGTTTCAAGATGAATATAAAGCGACCTTTGTTTGCATCGTTTGCTAGGAAATTAGCCTGTGAGACTGTGGGGGTCAGGGATTCATGAAACAAAACATCTGTTGTACTTTCTTTTCTGATATTCGCTGTCGTTCTGCGCTTTTCGTGCTTTTTTCTGCAGCATCTGTAGGGTAGCCATCGAAAACAACAACCGCATTTGACTGATAGTGTCTTTGTATCTACATAATTTATTTTGTTGCAAATCGAACCAAATGTTTCATTTCGGCTCCAAACAACTCGATGCAACAAGGATCCACCGTCAATTATGTACACTTTGTTAGGTCCAAAGTCAATGTCTGTAACTGGCAAAAAAGCTTTGTACAGTAGGGATTTCGCTGTTTTTCGCATTACGGCTTCAGAAAACAAGGACAATGGGTACGGAGCCAACTCATATTGCAGGTGCTGTTCAAGTTCTTCATCGCTCTGTTTTGCAACACACAGTCTCTAAAAAATGAGTAGAGGGTTAATGGGCACCACTTTATCATCAATACGAATACTCGAGTTCACTGCTCTCAGGGGCAGTACTTTGTCTTTGCGTCTCAGAACCACATCACCAACGTTTTTCCCAATCATATTATATATTCCAACTTTCCCAATTCGCTTTCCATGTGTCGGTCCAATTCATCATAAGCTCAAAATATTACGAGAATTTATGACTAATATATATGTAGATAGATAAAGCAGTTTATAGAAGTTAACGAAATATGTTGTTATAAATTGAGCTCTTATGTCTAAACGGTTAACTTTAGCGAAAATTTTCACAAAACATTTTTTGTAGGATATTTCATCTTCTTTAATTTTGCTCTCTACATATTTTTTCGAAAAATGCATAATTTTTGAGATATTTGCAAAATACCGATTTTGGCCGTCATCTTGGCAAGATGGCGGCGCCGGCGGCAAGTGTCGAATTGTGCATTTTATGGATTTTAGTTAGGGACCTCGAAACCTACAAACCTGGAAAGTTTCAAATCTTCCGGACTTTTTTCCAGGTAAGGCCATTTTTTGATCCCCAATGACTGAACTAAAAGCTCTATTCAACATCTTCCTGACTCTACTAAAGGATTTGTTAGAGAAGCATGCAGGAATCAGATCTTAAAAAATGAAATTAATAATAATGTTAACTCGTCCTGGAAAATGAAAAAGTGTAATCAAGAGATTAAAAGGGAAAGATGTTTTCTATCTAAAAGCTGACAAAGATAATAAAGTTATATTAGATAAAAGCGAATATTTTCAAATGCAAATAACTGCATTTACGACAAAGCTTTTCCTTGGTGGAACGCTACAAAACTGAGAATGTCAAACAGAGCAAGTATCTAATATTTTAAATACTTGAGCCATGTCATTAAGCTGATCATAGAAGAGGTATAGTAATAACATATAACCCAAACTAAAAGCTGTGAGCAGGAAATAGATCAACCGAAGAAGCTATTCTTGGAATCACACAGTAAATGTCGCCATTTTGCCAAAATGTAGGTAATAAATTGTTGAAATTTTTGAGGTGGGTCGGCCATGTAAACCCGTATTTGATGGCAGATGAACGTAGAGGATTTTTAATGGAGACCGATACCAAGATATGATATGGGAAGCAGAATTAGACCACGGACTCGATGGATAGATGACCTCAAAAGAATTGTCCTAAATTTTATTCAAGTAGCGCCGTACATTCAGCACTGAGCGATAAGTGGCTAACTGATGTTGATGAGGAGTATATTGTCACGACTCGCGACCATCTTATTTTTTTGGACTACCCTATACAATAAACTTGCGGCGTCTACGTTATTTCCGCATGAATCATTGCCTACCGAGAACATTCCTGATAGCTCTGTTATTTACCCGATGTATAGTGCGGCCAAGGCCGAGAATAATAGAGAACTTGCGTCTCGCTTCCGGAATATATCCCGATATATGTTCGACCGGATATAAATAGCGCGCAAAACGGGTGTTGCAAGTTAATTGATCATTGAGTGTTCAATTGCAAAGATCTGTTAGTTATAAAGTTATAAGAGTAGTACCTATAGTATGTTTAATTCTATACAGTCTTAGGGCAATAAAGAGAGTATTGTTCCAAAAGAGAAAGTTGTGCTTTTGAGAGACCCCAAGGGGAAACGTAACAATATGAATTGTTCCTGTTCGGAGCCTTCGATTGTGTAAACCATCGGATACCCTGAATGACAGCATTGGCTTATAGAAGAAACTCTACGGACTAATGTCTAGTGTTATAATTTGGCTGACGATATCGGCAGTATGATGTGGGTATTGGAAGTTCCACAACACTATGAAAACTTCACAGCGCTTCATAATGGTGCAATAGTATACTAGTATTAAGACTAGTTCAGTCTCCTTCTCCGCATATTTATAGCTAAATGTTTAAGCTTTTAATTCAATAAGTCAAGCCAATAATATACGAAAATCATCCACAACTAAATTAGTTTTTGTCGTGGATTTTCATTTTGTAGTCACGTTTCAGTTAGGCTTTTTGCTATACGGAGTCAATAAACCCCACTTATTAAATCTAGTAAAATTCTATGGATTTGTTAATTAATTCAAAATTGTGGAAACTCACCTGAAATTCACATTCAAGACGGCAATAGTGACGACGACCGACAAGGTGCAAAGCAGCATTGTGAACAGGAGGTATTTCCCCAAAAGAGGCACCGTGATCGACGTAGGGGGAATGATCTCGACCAGGAGCAAAAAGAACACAGTCAACGATAGCAGAATCGAGATACTTAGCGACACCTTTTCCCCGCTATCGCTCGGCAGGTAAAATACAAGGATACTCAAAAACGAAATGCCAACACAAGGAATGATTAAGTTCACAGTATAAAACAAAGTCTTTCTTCTGAGCGTTATGTTGAAAATTATGTCTGGATAGGGTTCTTCGCAACACGAATAGTACTTCTCGTTTCGCACGGCGGGTACTTTCATGATGTCCCACTCCACGGATATGTAATAGTCTTGTAGGTCGATGCCTTCGGCGATGCTGTTATTGTTTTCTATTTGTTTTAGGTGACGGAGATCGATCTGAAATGAAGCAAATAGTTTTCATTAGGCATCATTAGTAAATGAAATATGGTCAAGAGAATAGGGCGTTCCATATGAAAAAATGTATCTTTGCATTGCGTTATAGCTCTTTTATTGTTTTTCCGATGATATATTCGAACTTTCGAAGAAAAACTTATAAGGGTCTGTTCTTAAAAAAGCCAGAAAAATCTGCAGATTTAGATCACCCTATAAGTACTTAAAACATCAGTTTACATGGTTGAAAAATCGTAGCAGAAAATTGATTGCGACAGTTGGTAGATCTAAAACCTTTATGTGTATGTTGAAGGTAAAACTTGACTAGTTTTAGAATATGAACTTGATTTCAACGTTGAATAACCGTTTGAAAATCAGTTAAGGAATTTAATTTGTTTGGAAAATCCCTTCTTTTTTCAAGGTGACCTTGAACTAGGTCTTGGTTGTATTTAACTTTGAATGGCATTGCAATAATCTGATGGTGTTTGAAACATTTCCTTGTGGGTGGAGCTCTATCACTTCGGTTATATCAAATCTATTCTGTTAAAAGAAAGAATTATCCATGTGGTTAAAATATACATTTTCCTCCTTCGGAGGAAGGTATATCACTGTGTGTATGTATATCACAATCTATCTTGAATAAAAAAAATTATGTGCCTCTCCTTTATAAGCACACAACTGAAGTGAAACTTCTGAAAGAGATATTAGGTTTTATTTTTTTTAAGTTTTTTTTTCTCAACTTATGCCTCCTGTTTCGAGACTTTTATTTATTTTGTCCTTTTTTCGCCGAAAACCGCGTTTCTAACTTTTTTATTAATTTTTTTTTCTTTATATTTCGTTTTATAATACTTTTATTAACTTTCCGAACATTTTTTCCTTTTTTTATATAGGTATATATGTTTTCTTATTTGGTTTTATAATACTTTTATTAACTTTCCGAACAGTCTTACTGTTTTTTATTATTAATTTTTTTTCTTATTTCGTTTTAGAATACTTTTATTAACTTTTCGAACAATTTTTTACGTTTAATTTTTTCGCATTATTTTCGAAAATATTAGGGTATCCGTGGAGGTGGGGGGTGGGGGTTAAAAACATTTTTGAAGTGAAACTTCTTTAGCGACGGTAAAGTCAGAAAAAATGAAACGCTTATCAAAGTGAAACGCTTATCAAAGTTGAAACGGTTATCAAAGTGAAACGCCCCTTTAATTAAGCATGTTCCAGTATAGCTAGAGGATTGACATTTTCGAAAAATGAAGCCGGGGCAAAATGAGGATTCTGGACAAAAACAAAAGATTGTTCGGAAAGTTAATAAAAGTATTATAAAAGCAGATAGGTATAAGAAAAAAAAAAGACAAAATTGTACGGAAAGTTAATAAAAGTAATAAAGAAAACATTTAATAAAAAAAGTTGAAGAAAAAAAAAGTTGAAAAAAGGAAAAACAAAGTTAAAAAAGTCTCTAAACCGGGCGCTTAAGGAAGCTTAAAAAAACTGAATTCCTAATATTTCTTTCAGAAGTTTATGTTTATAAGGCTCATAATTTCTTTGTTTTAAGGGATTATTGTTATCTATTATCTTCTAGCTTTAATACAGTTGAAGAAGCGTCGCTTTTTAGGATGTGACACAAATTAAGCCTTGAAACCCAAAATAAATGAATTTCCTCAAACTTTCAAGTTGGAACTGTCTTTATATTGATTAAAATCCAAAATCGATAGGTTTACTAAAGAAATTCATTTACAATATCAACTGAAACCTTTTAATTAAATCGGACAGAGTAAATCAATAAAGGACTTATCGGTAATTTTCTTTAGGAACTTCTAGTTTCTAGTACATCAACAAATTTTTAGTTTCAGCAGTTAGCGTGGAACTTTTATCGTCCATTTATTATTTTATGAGTTTATCCCAACTCTAAGCTTCTCTCCCTAATTTTCTTCCTTCTTCTGGGAAACAATATATTTTAGATATTTTATAGGTTTGTTTTTCTTGCCAAACTACTAACTCTATTTGGAGCCAAATAATACGACGAGGCTTTAGACATGCCTTGATTTTAGGTTTGATGAAAATAAGGGTCTTGTCTTTTTCGTCCGGTTATTAGGTCAACTAAATCGGAAAAACAAATACTTTGAAAAGATCATTTTGCGTGAGATTACATCGGTAGATCATTCCAAAACATTTTTGTAGAACACCGGAATATAAATTAATCATTAGAAAACAGCAGACAAATAGTATCAATATCGAAAATCACTAAAAACAAATATCGGAAAATACAACAGCACATTGCGAAAATAAACATATCAGAATACAAGAGCATAGAAAAAGAACTTTGCATAAAGGTACTAAGAAGTCGAGAAACGAAATGAAGAGAATTTGATCTCTACAAACAAGTAGGTACCTTAATAAAAACAAGAATCCATAAATTTAATGCCCGAATTATTCAGTAACTTTGTCGTACAATTCGCACCAATAAGAATGTGAATTCTGAATAAACGCTTGCATAAAATATTGAAGAGATCGGATAGGCACCATCTCATATGAAGAAAAAAAGATCGAGTTACTGCATATGGTGGAAAGGATATACTTAACATGCGCACTGGAAGAACTGCTCTCATCAGTCTTCTATTACAATTCTATAAACTCTGACGAATTGACTAACAAATTGACGTCTATGAATACCCATAAAAGAGTGATTTCATATTTATACAAATAACTCCTGACTAAGAATTTGGTTCCTGTCAATTGTCAGAATAAGCCGGCAGCCCCGTCTCCAGGGGCTAGGCGGCGAGGCAGCCGCCTTGGGCGGCCGATTTTTAGTTTCTAGAACGGACAAAAGTTCCTTAATTGGTCTGTTGCGGGGGGCGGCCAAATCCTGCTATTCGCCTCGGGCGGCCTAAAGGCTGGAGACGGGGCTGAAGCCGATTTCACATTTATATACACCTCACTAAGCTGAACGAATTGATTAATATAGAAATATGTTATATAAATTTCCAGAACAGGGAAGTTTTTCTAGTAGATACAGTACAACCGACCATCTACAGATCATCCGCATCCTTAACAAAATGAGCATTGCATACAAATGTCAATTAAATTTTGCTCTTCGTTGAACATGCGGTGCTGTTCTCAAAGTTGTGCGAATATTGGCTCAATAGAATGTAGAGTTTAACCACGGGACGGGGACAATGTTTTTTTCGTTCTCGAAGCTATAGAGCTTCACTACAAGAAACTGTTCAAAAAAAAAAAATGCATTAAGTGGTAAACTGGAAGCTAATAAAATATCTGGAAAAATGAAAGTTAACCGGGGAGCTAGCATGCAAATAATATCTCCAAAGCTTTTTATTCTGATCTTGGAGGAATTACGATAACAAACTAGAACTGGGACGATGAAGGCATCAATGAAGATGGGAGGCGATTCAACCATTTGCGATTTGCTGATGGCATCATCTCTGGAAGAATTTCAGGAAATGCTGGCACAACTACTATATCGGAAGTATTAAAGACAGAAGGCAGCTTAATCTTGGATGGTTAGGGTTTCAAAAAGCTCAATACCTACAAACTTAAGGAAGTGATGTCTTCAATAATGAATTCTGTCTGCCATCACTTATGGTTTGGAAACAATTAAAATTAATGCACCGAGCGCTTACAGAATGCAAAGCTAGCGTGCAGATATTATCTCTCCAAAGTTTTTTATTCTGATCTTGGAGGAATTACGATAACGAACTAGAACTGGG
>MU183198.1:240281-265130 GCA_016904865.1 Pissodes strobi
TCGGCGCTGGAAAAGAACAAGTTTAGTAAGCGGTGCCAAACTTTTTTAAATTTTCGACAGTTCAGCAATTTTATCGTCGGATTACGGTTAGCTATAATTATATTCCATTCACTTTTATTTTGTGTAGAGTTGGCTATATGGACATGTCCGTTGTACGTTAACCACACAGTTTTATAATGGATCTATATGTGTAATTATCTAAAAAAAAGTACTTCAGCTGATTTTGACTGCAATCAGCAACTGACCAGCTGTCACTGAATGATTATTTTTGTAAAAATGTACTTGAGATCTGGAAAACCTCCCATAGGGCATATACTTCCTAAAAGTAAGTTGTGATATCTGACATTTAGTAATTTTTTGAATTTCCTGTGCTCTGTCATTTCGAATAAATAATATTGAGACTTACTTGTTATATAGCACTATGTCTGGTAACCATATGTGTTCTGAGGGCACGTGTAATGTTTCTACACCACCGTAGTCGTCAGGATTCCATTTCAATTTGTAGTCATTCCATTCCTAGGGCACGTAATTTATGCTTAAACATCCACTTAGATCAATTTGATGATACAGTAAGTAAGTGTTATAGCACGCAAAATTTACTTCTTGCAATCGCGAGATATTTTAAATTATATTTTTATGTAGACGAGAAATCCAAGCAAAGTTTATGCCAACAAAACAGTGTTATAGTGTTTTTCCAAGAACCACAAGATTCTAATTTAATAATGTTTTGCGATTAATGTATCCTATTCCGTGCATTGCATATACAATATACCCAAATGTTCCGTATGAAATTCGTATTTTGAACACGTTTATTGGGAACAAAGCGCTTTAAACACATAAAGGAATTTAGGTATTTTTTCAGTTTTTTGTAATATATTTACCGATTTCTTCCCACTAACCCCCAGCCACACTCACCTCGGATTTTCAAGTGCCAGTCTATGCCTTGTAAGTGATCATTAAAAACCGTGTCAAAATCCGAAATAAGCTAGTTAAAAAAAACATGACTCAAGTTTAATACTTTGAAATTTTGAGAGAATTTTTATTGTACCTATTAGTAAATTCGTAACAAGCTGAACTAATGCCTCGTCACCGAACATTAACAAAAGACTAGAAGGTCCACTCTCAGTCGGCACTTTTGATGTAACGCTTACAAAGGCGAGACGCCAGACTTTAGACGAAACGGGGTGAAACGTGGCAAGTCTGAGCGGTTAACCAGCATTTCGACAGGTTCCGGGACGAGGCAAGGAGGGAAATACTGGGGGCGGAGCTTAGAGTGAACTTTCTAGTCCATTGTTAATGTTCGGTGGCCTCGTAAGCAAAGGCGATGCGATTTATTAATGTGGAATAGGTTTTATTCCAAAGTTTTTTACACACTAAATTAAAAAAAAAATGCTTATTTTTTGTATTAGGTCTTCGAACTGCCAGCGTCTCTCTGCAGCTGGCTTGCCAGTTTCCTTAAGAACCGATTGCACGTTGCAGTTAATGGGCACATTCATTCGCCGTTAATGCGGGAGTGCCTCATTAGGGCGCAATACTTTCACCAACTTTGTTTCTCATATATATTAATGACCTGCTAACCGAAACCAATATTCCTGTTTACAGTTTTACAGATGACAATACCCTTGTCTCTCAATTTAGATCAGAAAAGCCTTTACCAGTTACTGAGACTTATTACCGCAGACAGGCGCAGATTACAACAATTAATCGATATCTGGAGAAAGTTCGAATCTGGGACGATAGGAATTTGGTCCAGTTCAATGCAGCAAAAATCCAAGCAACCACGTTACTAAGAAAGCCAATACGGTGGGCCTACAGGATCGGCTATTCCTTCATCCCCATCAATCGGACAACTGGGTGTCTCGGTCAATAGCAATATGCCTGACTTGATCACGTTACTAACATCGCAGAAGCTTGGTGCGCTATTTTGCAACCAAAAACTGTATACACCGCAGCAGCTGCTCTTGCCCTACAAAGCGAAAATAAGACCGTGCTTAAAATATTGCGCACGCCTCTAGGGTGCCGCACCTAAGCACACCCTAAAGCTGCTAGATTTCATTAAGACGAGAGCTATGCGTCTCGTCGGCGACCCGGAGTTGACCAGGGATTTGGATAGTCTGGAACACCGCAGACATGTGGCCGAGATCTCCCTCAGGACATCTGTTTGCCCCTAATTACAACCTATAACTATCGAAGAATCGTGCCAATCAACATCTTCGCACATACACCGCTCTGTAAGCAGAATATTTCATAAATTTGAAGAAGGTGTACCGTGAGGGATTTACCTAATAGTGATCCTATCAGTATTAAAAGGTAAAAAAATTAACTATTACTATTACTCAGTTCCCTCATGCTTCCACTGTTTCCTTGGGGCTAGATAACGATGCTTCTAAATCTACGATATATAGATTTTTAAGAAGTGAAAGGTATCATTTATATAAGGTACATATCTTACGTATGAACTTTTTGGAAAACGATGAAGATGGACGCAGTTTTGTGAAGAAATGATTAGGAGAGGAGGGGCAGCGAAAATAATACATTTTCACCCAACATGCTTTTCTGATTAGGCTTCTTTTTATTTAAATGGAGTTGTCAATTAAAGGTTTTGGACTCACAATAAGCCAGAACTACTATGAGAAATATATACTCAGCAAATAATGTGTGGACTGGCGTAATCAACGATTTTTAAAGACCTCACCTCACACCTGACCTTCGAATTGCTACTTGCATTAGCAAGAGATGTTCCCGATGACGAGCTATGGTTTCAATAAGATGAATTTCCTTCATATTTTGGTTCGAGGATATTTAAATGAAATCTTCCCAAACCGCTGGATTGGTCGACGAGATACAACTAACTGGCCACCAAGATCTCCGGAGTTGAAGCCGTTGGATTTTCTATGGGGATATTTGAAAGAAAAAGTTTATCCAGACAGACCCGAAAATATTGACGCATTGAAGTAAATGAGGTAAATAACTTGACATCGAAGATATACGCATTTCCTGTGATAGTTTTGACCATCCCCTTGGATTCCAACATGTGATACATTAACTCATATTAGGCAAATCACTAATAAACTTTTTAATGTTTATTTTGCAACACTTGTAATTTAATTGCCATTAAAATAGATTAGAACACAATCTGCAGTTTATCCCCAAAAAGAACGAAATAATAAGAACTTATTACATGTTCTATTGATAACATTTGTTGAATCAGTTGACAGAGACTGCCATTTGAAAATTCGACATGAGGGTTGCTGAAGGTTATATAGTTGAAGGCAAATACCTAAATATAATGTGTTTAAGTGTTTTCTTCACAATAAACGTATACAAAACTACGGATTTTATGCCGAACATTTGGGAAACCCTTTATATCAAGTTCATTGCTTCAGGGAACAAATAAAAGTGAACAGGCCTTATAACTTTTATTTTTAAAGATGAGGAAAACAATATTTGAAGGTTTTTATTTTTGGTAGGTATATTATAAGTAGGTATCTTATCAGCAAAACACTTGAGCATCGAATAAAAGATATATAGCTCTTTGTATAACAAACACTATGCGGTTTTCAGTAATTTTTGAACTAATTCAAATAAGAACTATTTCTTATATGCTTTAAACCAGGATGCAGACCAAATAGCCGTTATTTACCTTTTTTAATTGTCATCGCAGCTAAGTCAAAGTTATTAATGCTTTAGTCACCGTGAATTTATAATTTAATTTTTGAAACTCTATTAAAAAATAAATGTTGATTTTTACTACTTATTAATATTTTAGCAAATGGTTATAACTAATAATAGCAGATGTATTATATCGTAAACAGATAAATGTTAACATTAACAAACACATTTTCAACATAAGTAATTCGTCGCCTTTTTCATATATTCTTCTCTGCCTTTGAAGTGTGTTTATAATACTTTTAGAATCATTGTCTTTCAGATTTATTATTTCATTTCTCACCTTCCTTTCAATATCTTTAACATTTTTATTTTGATTGCTATATACGACAATTTCCAAATAATAGAAAGGAAAGGAATATATTATCTAAAGGTGTGCAGCCCAATATAATATTCCTATTCCATACATACCGATTCGGTATATTCATAGTTTGAAAATTGTATTATAATGAAGCGCTCTGTCGACGTTCTTCACGTGACAATTCGTCGATTATTTACCTCATACATATAAAGCTCAGGGCTATTTTCACTTGATGTCAGCGAAAATCGCCCCCGAGAAAGTGAAGAAGCGATCACCCTGTAAAATGCGAAAATCTCCCAAATGAAAACTACTGATATTACATTGTATTTTACTATGTGAAACAGTTGTTTGATGGGTTTCGATGTGATATTAGCATTATTGTCAAAATGGACAGATTTGGAAAATATTCGTTATCTGAAAATTGATGAGCGAGACTGGTCTTGGTCTTGCAAAAGAAACAAGACCGAGACCGTCTTTTGGTTAGCAAGACCAAGACTGTGTATGCAAGAACAAGATCAATACCATGTCCTGCAGAACCAAGACTTTCGCAAGTTGCGACTCTTTTAAATTTCATACTGTTGGTAAATGATCGATTGTTAGATTTTATGTTTTCGAAAATTCCAGATTTTTGGTTCATGAACGGTAAGTGTTCAAAAACCATTTGAACATGTTTTCAAATCTAGCGATTTAATTCGTATTATTTTAATATTCCATGCCACTGTGTATCGCATTCCAAACCATGCCCTTTGAAAACTCGCGGCGACACTCTTAGCGCCTCCTCTTGTCACAACGTTTATTCATCATCAGTTTAACTTAGTGAAGGGAAAATCGGATGATTTTTAGAATCGAATATCTTGCATTCGAATACTTTTGAGAATCGAATGATTATTCGAATACAAAGAATCGAATTATTTGGATTAGTCGCGATATCCCAAATGTTTCAATTAGCGATTCAACCGCGAAGTCTCGTTCTCGAATTCAAATTTACAAATTGTCTGATTGTTTGATCTTGAAGTCTTGATTCTTGATACATTTAAGCATAATAAGAGCAAAATCTTTTACAAATATTAGCGAAAGTATTCACGATTAAAAAATAAAATATTGGTTAAAAGTTTATTAAAGATTTACTAGAATCATCGCTTTTTAATAATTTAAATTTGAATTCCCAAAACTCCTTATCTTCTGCATATTGCAAAAATATGTATGTCATACCTGCCGACTACCGCATTTAAAATTAATAATATGTTTACTGCAGAAGAAAAATATTCAACAATTCAAAAACTACCACAGTAATTAAACTACTCTATTTTATACTTTTTATAGTATAGCATTTTCGATTATTGTTCACCATAATACAAAACAAAACCCGCTATTATTTGTTGCTCAGACGGCAGACCAGCATATTCGAACAAGTTATATTATAATTGCATTTGACGCGAATTGTGCCGATTCATATTTCATTTCGATTCAACAAACATCAGAGGGACGATTAATTAGAATATTTCTGATATTCGAATTGTTCGTTGAGAATCGAATGCATTCGAATACAAGCCAGAATCGAATACTTCGATTATTTGTATTCGAATAGTCCCTTCACTAGTTTAACGTTTAACTAGAAGCAGAACTGCTTCGAACCATACAATCCACTTATTTCTAAACACAAGCTAGGGTCAACTACAAGCAGAAAGCGCATCTGACTAATCACAGTGGTTCCTACAGCGACTACCGGAGACAGTCAATTTAGCGTCCCTAAAATTCCGATCTCTAATAACAGAATTTTATGAATACTAGTCAGTAGATTTCGACCAGGTTTGTGTTAAAATTCATAATTTTTATTTAGACAACCGATGAAGTTAAGTTTTTGCATAACTTCTCTATATTTACAATATTAGCCCTTTACTGAAGTGATAGTTCAGTAGTAGGAATAAGTTCACGCGCCACGGTAGAAAGGACGAGTCCTCAGCCTCACCTTCTTGAAAAGACTTGATCCCTGACTCTCCCAAGTAAGTCGCGATAGTCCGCGCACCCCGTGGCACTCGGCCATAAAAGTTGTTTCCTGATTATCTCACAAGTCGCTATAGTAAGCGTTCCCTGTGGCGCTCGGCCATGTAAGTAAACTCACTATTTCACAGTCACTCTCTCAAAAGCCAGAAAGTAAACGGCGTTTTTGGCACTCGGCCAACATTCTCTCTGCTTTATTATAATATACAGTTTCTCATAAGTGTTATTTTCATTCCTTGGAGTGTAGCCTACCTATGCGTTCCCAGCATAGCGTGTTTTATAATCCATAGAGAGTGTGATGTTTTTCAGTGCAATTTACTCTGCAAGGTAAAATAAACTCTTAACGCCATTGCGCTTCCAACAGACATTATTTATGCATATTACTGCATATTTTCAATTAACTCCAACTTGAAGCTAAGGAGAGGCTTAGTAAGTGATTTTAAGTGTGTTTGAAGATAAACTGCTGAACGATTGAACTTTGCTGTCAATTGGTGAATGTATTGTATGTACATAGTAGCTTATTGTGGACATTAAGGTAATATTTGTCCTTTTATTATTGCTTATATATTGCTGTATTTCATATCAGCGTTATCTCAGTTAATCAAGCTCACAGTAGGAACTTTAACAAACTTTTGATTTGATTTATAACCGTATAATTTGTTAGAAGTATTTTTTTTTATGGCAGTGGCACACACACTAAAGCGAGATCCTATGGCGCTCGACGAGCGGTGTGTGTGCGAAGATGTTGATTGACACGGTTCTTGAATATTTGTAGGTTGTAATTAGTGGGAAACAGATGTCCTGGAAGTGAGTTCCACAGTGATGCAGTGCGCCAGACAAAGGAGTTCTGGTAAAGCGATGTTCTAGGTGTTTCTAGTTGTACGACGAACTGGTGCGCTCCTGCCGTCTGTCGGGACTGCCTGACAGGAGTTGCCAGGGGCGGGATTATGCGGGCCAAATCCTGGGAACATCTGCCGTGAAAGTATCTGTAAAACAGAGACATCTCGGCCACATGTCTGCGATGTTCCAGACTATCCAGATTCCGGGTCAACTCCGGATCACCGACGAGACGCACAGCCCTCTTCTGAATGGAATCCAGCAGCTTTAGGGTATGCTTTGGTGCGGCACCCCAGATATGTGAGCAATATTCTAAGCACGGTCTTATTTGCGCTTTGTACAGCAAGAGCAACTGCTGCGGTGTATAAGGTTTTTTGTTGCGAAATAGCGCACCAAGCTTCTGGGAGGCTGATTTTGCGATGGTAGCAACGTGGTCATGCCATGACATATTGCTGTTGACCGAGACACCCAGCAGCACAATTGACGAGGATGAAGGAATGGTCGATCCTGCCATAATGATGTCAGGGCCCGCTGTATTGGCCCTCTTAGTAAACGTTGCTGCTTGGGTCTTTGCTGCATTGAACTGGACCAAATTTCGGTCGCCTCAAGTTTGAACTTTCTCCAGGTCTTGATTAATTGCTGCAATCTGCTCCTGTCTGCGGTGATGAGTCTCAGTCGCTGGTAAGGGTTTTTCTGATCTAAAGTGGGAGACAAGGGTACTGTCATCTGCAAAACTGTAAACAGGATTATTCGTTTCGATCAGCATGTCATTAATATAGATGAGAAACAGAGCTGGTGAAAGTATTGCGCCCTGAGGCACGCCCGCGTTGATGGTGAATGTGTCCGAGATGTGTCCATCGACTGCAACGTGTAGGGATCGGTTCTTAAGGAAACTGGCCAGCCAGCTGCAGAGAGAGGCGGGCAGTCCCAAGGACGGCAGTTTGTTGAGGAGTCCGTCATGCCAAACTCTGTCGAATGCCTTTGAAATATCCAACGCAATCGCTCGAGACTCACCGTAGTTTTTAATTGCCCTACTCCATATATGAGTGACATAGGCCAATATATCTCCTGTCGATCTGTCTTTGCGAAAGCCGTATTGATTATCGCTGATTATTCTGTTGCTCTCGAGGTACTTGAGTAGTTGCTGGTTGACTACACGTTCCATGACTTTGGAGATTATTGGAAGCAAGGCAATTGAGCGATAGTTTGAGGGCGTGATTTTCTTGCCTTTTTTTGGAACAGGTTGCACTCGAGCGACTTTCCAAGAGGATGGGTAAATCCCTTTTCTGTAAGAAAGAGAAAAAAGCCTGGACAAAACGGGTGTTAGTTCGTTGGCGCAGTTTTTTAGCACGATGGCAGATATTTCGTCCGGTCCTGATGCCTTTTGCGTATCTAGTTCTTTGAGCATTTTGCGAATATCACGGTGAGAAAACTTGACTTCTGCCATGGTGGTGTTGATGTTCGGTATAGTGGGGAGAGTCTTGCCTTGGGGCACGTCTAAGGTAGAGTGCGATGAAAACATTTTGGCAAGCATGTTTGCTTTTTCCTTGGCTGTAGTCGCCGTGATGCCACGTTCGTCCGTCAAAGGTGGGAGAGACGTTTGTGTAAAGTTGCTACTTACTGCCTTTGCTACCGACCAGAAATTCCTGGAACCACTGGGGCATTGCAAAAGTTTATTCCTGATCCTTTGATTGTGTTTGTCCTTAGTTTCGTCGATCACACGCTTGCACTCGTTTCTCGCTTCGATAAAATAATTGCGATTTTCAGCGGTCTTATTTTGCTGCCAGTACTTATAAGCTTGCTGTTTCCTTCCTACAGCTCTTTCGCATCTTTTGTCGAACCAGGGCTTTCCTTTTGATGATAACTTGATGGAATTTGGGATGTATGCTTCCATTCCTGAGGAGATTACTTGCATGATCTCTTCGCAGCAGTCTGACGGGTCGTCAGTGGCAAAGCAGACGTCGAGCCAAGGAAAATCTAGGTAGAACTGCCTTAGATCGTCCCAGTTTGCAGAATTGTAATGCCAGATTTTGCGAGGCAATGGTGGATCCTTCTGTTTGAGTGGCAATTCACAAACCGTTGTAATAAGTTTGTGGTCGGAGGTACCTAATGGCGGACCAACCGTAACCTTGTACTGGTCAGGATTGGTGGTCAGAAAAAGATCCAGGAGGGCGGCGAATTCGCCCCTCTCTGAGATTCGAGTTGGTTCGTCTACAAGTTGCGTAAGCCCGCAACTGATGGCAAACGCTTCAGCTTCTCTACCTTCGTTATCGGTCTTGTTGTGATGTTTGAGCCAGTTGGTGTTGTGGGCATTGAAGTCTCCCAGAACGATTATTTCTGAACTGGGGTGATCGACCTGTATTGAGTCAAAAGTGGTAGCTAGTGTTGAGAAAAAGCTTTGGTAGGCTCTATCGCTTGGAGGGCGATAGAGACAACATATAAACTTGGCTAACCCCTTGGCGGTGAACTTAAGCCACATGACGTCAAGGTTGTTCGGTTCGAGTGTTTCCTCGCGGTGACATGAAAGGTCGCTTCGGACAAAAAGGCATATTCCGAACTTATATCTAAATCGGGTATGTAAGTCGTAACCAGGATAGAGGTTGTTCACTGTTGTTGTTGTAGAACATACTTGTGTTTTCTGTAAGGGCTAATATGTGTGGTCTATTTGCTTGTAGATGTTGGTGTACCGAATTTATGTTTGTATTTAGGCCTCTTATGTTGCAGAAATCTATTCTAAATTGGTTCGGTATCTTTGCTGTCTGTGAAATGCAGAATGAAGGGCTCCCAGGGCCACCCAGCGCCCGGAGATCCGAATGGCCGGGGAGTTTACTTCCGGAATATTTTGATCCTGGAAGCACCATCATGTCCATATATTCCCACTGTGGAACCCGGGACCACCAGCGCGGAAGCGGAACGTGATTTGGGAAAACCACTTAGCCCTTCCCAATTCTGGTGGGGTGGTCTTTCACCGGACGATGCGAGTAGGCTTATGCATCTACCACCTAGGGCCGCTTCCACTCGAAGCATCGGCCTCAGATTCATTCCTTTGGCGGTCCCTAGTCTGATAGGGGTACAAATGGGGTTTGCTGAATCACTCCCCAGTGATCAGCTCCAGACTTTGTACTTTGGTGTTCTCCAGCCTGGAGGAGGACGATGGGATTTGATGGGCCACATCCCGTGGCAACTCGGAATGGTGGGGGCGTCACTCCCCGTAATCAAACTGCTCTCACCAGTTTGACGTTCCTGCCAGCCAATACAATGCAGCCCCTCTTGTCACAAACTGTCATTGATCGGCTCCAGACTTTGTACTTTGGTGTTCTCCAGCCTGGGGGAGGACGATGGGATTTGATGTGCCATATCCGATGGCAACTCGGAATGGCGGGGGCGTCACTCCTCGTAATCAAACTCCTCTCAACAGTTTGACGTTCCTGCTAGCCAATACAATGCAGCTCCTCATGTCACAAACTGTCATTGATCGGCTCCAGACTTTGTACTTTGGTGTTCTCCAGCCTGGGGGAGGACGATGGGATTTGATGTGCCGTATCCCATGGCAACTCGGAATGGCGAGGGCGTCACTCCCTGTAATCAAACTCCTCTCACCAGTCTGACGTTCCTGCCAGCCAATACAATGCAGCCCCTCTTGTCACAAACTGTTATTGATCAGCTCCAGACTTTGTACTTTGATGTTCTCCAGCCTGGGGGAGGAGGATGGGATTTGATGGGGTATAATTGTTTATGCAGTTCTTTAGTCTCTGTACTTAAGTATTGCTCTTCTGATACGGTGTGAAGTCGGTAACTAGCACTGACAGAAATTGTCTATGTTCTAGCACCGTCAGAATTAAATACTTTAAATGTTTATATTTGTTTATTTACAAGCTTTAAGTTGTTCTCAAGTAAAATATTTTTAAAATATGCATACCAATGCTAAAGGTTTTTGTTTTATATTCAAATCCACTTTAGAACTAGCCCGTATGGTAATTTATACTGCCATGTGCAGTCTCTTTTGTTTAAAAAATCGACTAAGATCGATTTTACAACAGTAAGAGTGGATCAAACAGTCTGAGATTATTTGATTGTTTTGTTTATGTTTTTTTTTTTATTTTACGCCTTGTTTAAAAGCGAGACTTGCAAGACCACGACCAAGATAACACATTAGTTTGCAAGGCCAAAAGCAAGACTATCTATGTGTAAAGCTAGTTTTACACTTATCCAAGTTCATGTCAAATAACTTTGACAAGGCGGCCTTGAATGAATTTCGCAAATGTAATACAGGACTTTGATATCAAATAACTTCAAGGCCGCCTTGTCAAAGTTCTTTGATGTAATTAGAACACGTCCAATTTTTCATCAAATATTTGATCAAATTCGGGGGTACCAACATACACATATTAAAATTAGCCGCAATAATTATAGCTAGAGCTGCAGCTTTATTTCTGTTTAAAGCTGTACGTTTGTTCATTACTATATGACAACAAAATAATAATCAAATTTATCAAGTAAAAATATTCAATTTAGGATAACCTAAAAATGTGGTAAGTTGCCAGTTGGTAACAGTTTAGAAACATCATTGGCGTCAACGAAATTCACAAGTGTAAAACGGTGCCGTCAAATTTTGTCTTCATTATATAAATTGTACAATAACTTTGATCAAATTTCTTTGACATGAACTTGGATAAGTGTAAAACTAGCTTAAGAACAAGACCAGGACCATGCAAGTCTTGGCCTTGGTCCTGTTATGCTCATCACTATCTGACATCTCCTCTATACTTGTGATGCCGAAACCCCCAATGCCTCATAACATGAGAAAAACTGATGGAGCGGATGAAGGTAAATAATGAATGGCTGTAGAGTTACGAAAACAATTTTCTAAACATGGCTTTATTTTAGGAACCGTGAAAACAATATGAAACATGATGGCAAAATGTTAATTGGCCAGTATTTAACGATTATCATCAACTCATTTGAGGATAAGGGGTTGAATTGCCAGGCAAGAGAAGCGAAAAATACAAAAAGAAAATAACTACCACAAAATTTAGAAAAACTGACATCGAGTTCGGAATCATTACCATTTCAATACGAAATTGTTGATACTTTTGATGTAGATACGGCGAATGGACTCAATAAAAAGATTTGTTTCCGTCGAGCTTGCATGGAGATGCCATTCTCTCCAGCCGTGAAATGTTCAGTTAATTACTTTAAAAGAGAAAAGGATACCTTTGGAAACTCTACTAACATAATTGAGTATAATCTCATATTTGCCAAAACGGGCACAAGATTGAGATAATAATGTTCAGAGTCGAAATGGCTTGTACCTAATAAGCTTAATCAGAATTTATGTCCGGTTCGCCTATATCACAAACACATAGGTAAATCCAGCCGTGAAGTGTTCAGTTAATAACTTTAAAATAGAAAAGGATACCTTTGAAAACTTTAACAGAATTGAGTATAATCCCGTATTTGCCAAAATGGGCACAAGGTGGGGATAATAATGCTCAGAGTCGAAGTGGCCTGTACCTAGTAAGATTAATCAAAACTTATGTCCGGTTCGCCTACATCACAATTACATAGATAAAAGGCAAATCGTTGAATTCTCCGAGGTTTTTTGTTAGCGTAAATCTAACCGGAAAGGCATGGTACAAAAACACATCTGTGGGGATAAATATCATGTCCACATTCCTTTTAAACCAAATTATCTACAGAAAGAGCTGGAGCTCATTGAGAGAGTCCGCAGCTAATGCTTTGGCAAAAAGCGACCTCAATGAGGGACAATTCCTAAAAATAATGGGGCACGCATCAATTTCATCCATCAGTCCATACTTCCAATTAGACCAAGAAAATCATTAAAAAAATAGTTCATAAATTGAGAAGCAACGAAGATGCTAATAACAATATTGAAATATCCTCCAAGCTAACTAACACAAACTAATCGAGGATGCTGTTCCTATAAATACGTCTAACAGTGCAACAATATGCCTACATCAATAATAATTGTACTTTCCATTGGAATACTTTATATTGTTCTAAATAAATAGTTTTGATTTGTTTTTAGCATTTCGGTAAATAATCGTACATAATTCACATCGGAAAATTAATCCCTCAAATTTGTTGCCCTAAAGAAACATATTTCATTAATTTTTATTTTTTATAAACAATAAAAATGCATTCAAGCTGTTTCTTGAGTAACAAATTTTCCATTAATTTATTAATACGGAGAATATCTCTTTAATTTCCTAAAAAATTGAGATAGCTCTCCCCGAAAGAAGAACGATCCTAGAATTTTATTTTGTAATATCCCACATCAAACGTTGATTGAATTATTACGACCCTGCAAAGCAATCTTTCTATCCGACGAAACACGAGCATTTAGTTTAGCAAACATTCCCGTAGTTGAGAAAGTTGCTTCGTCTGTCCAGACGATAGTAAGAAATAAATTAGGATCCTGCCGCATTCTTTCATTAGTCTTTCTTGCCACAAAAGTATAGCTCCTTTCTTTTTAATCTGCACTAAGCTTTTGAACTGGCACCAATTTTACATGATGGATACTTAAAATACTTCTTGTCCATATCTCAGATACTGCACACAATCGGGAATTGTGATTGTTGAATTCTCTTGAAAATATAACAAAATTGCCAGGCTGATTCCTTTCTGTAATAAAGAATTGCCTAGAACTTATCTTCTGATCTCATATCTGTTTTTATTGTGATATTTACTGATGGAGTTCTTTGTCCCTCTTCAATATTTTCTTCATATTGTCGTCTTTGAGCCGCTCTCACATTATTGTTATCGTAATTGTTTACTGTAAGAGTCACTAACAAACTTTTGTCTTATGTATTCGAATATTTAGCCAATTTTAACTATTATTACATTGTCGGACATGAAAATTAACATTGAAGTTAAAATATTGACCAATTTAGCCCAAATATAGTAACACAAGTACAACTACCTGGTCTCGGGAAACTTCAAAACTGAATGTTACACAAAATTGGGCCTGAATTTATTTCCAATTGTTTCATACATAGAATCCACAGCTAAATGCAGTTTTTTTTACAATGAAGCACATTTCAATCAAATAGGAATTGTGCACTTTGAACAGCATTTGTTGGTTTTTCTGTCTCTTCCACTAGGACAAATTCCACATCGGCAACGTTTCGACTTAGCAAGCTGCTGATGAGGTTTTGGAAGATCCCCTAATACATCTGCAAGTAAATCTGCACACATAATTCGAATTTTCCGAGACACATGAATCATGTTCATGCGCATTCTCAAGTATGATTCATATAATTATTGATCAAGTGATAATTATTAACAAGATTATATCGGACATTTTTGTGTTGATATTCTCATCCAATCTATTGGCATGATGGATAGTTGACACTAAAATATAACTGTTTTTCTTTGTTTGGTTTGTGGTGTAAAACCGAATAGCGACCCAAAATAACTCAAGGGAGAAATAACAATTGTCCATAATAATATTGCGATTCATATTTTTGATCAATCGACGCACGACTTGCGATGGATGAGATATTTCTTTATGTGGCTTGTGGCTTAGAAATTGATTTCCTTTTCTGTATAAATCTCTCGATAATCGTGTAGTGAGTCTCTGAATCTGTACCTTCAATCCATATTTTGGCAGGTTTCTTTGGGATATATATCCGAAAAGAATACTGTCCTTGGACCCCTGAATTGCACCAATATTTCGCCATCGGCTGTAATTATTTTTTTATTGTCCAACAATTTTTTTTTAGATATTTTCAAAAACTATGTTTGCTATTTTGGTTCCGGTATTTTTTAGTGGATGTATCATCAAACCGCAAATAAACCAGTATGAAAGAAATTGTGCAACATACATTGTACGTACATCTGAAAATATCTCTTCTTGTCCCGTCCGTAGCCCATAATGATAAGATTCTGGTGGTTGGATTTGAAAAGTCCTTGGAGATATAAAAGTCTGCTGAAGACATGATTTTCACAAGCAGTTTTTCATTTTTGTTATCATATCCTCCGTGCTTCAAGTGGGTTTTGGGCAAATTTACTTTGGATGGTCCTTGCAATTCTCACTGAACTGTAACAATATTGTGTCACGGGGTTTTGGTGCCGAATGAAGGTGCTTTTAGCTCATTTGTAAGTGTCATTTTTTATCATAGAACTGACTTTTCAAATTCAATTATTGATCCCCACTAGCCTCAATCGGCTGGGCTTCGTCTTCTGATCCATTTTGCTCCAGAGCGTTGGGTTTGTTTTTCACAAAATCGTTCAGAGGTTTTTCATCGTTTGAAGACCACAATCAGTTCGACAAAGTCATAGCCACTGAATATTTTTTCTTCTCCTGAATTTATTGCTTCAATCCGGCATCACTTCTACCATCTGCAATTACTGTCGCTTGAAATTTATTCTTAACTTCGTCTCGGTCATGAGCTTCCCCCCAAAATCATTGCTTATTATTTCTAACAATTTGCATCTGTTTTCCCACTTATTACCGATTTGAGTCTGTAAGTAATGACAGGCCTTATAACCGATTGCAATATTTGTTTTTTGTGAAACCACTATGAAAATGTAACTGATATTTACCAAAATATATAACTACCGGGTCCGCAGAACCCGAATTCGCAAAAAAGTAACCCTGTATTTGTACGCACTGGTTCTAACGGTATCACTGGAAGCATAGCTGACCGCTCACTATTCCCTTCACAAATAACTGCTGTCCCAAGGATCCAGATAGTAGTACTTGCGGTTTAGTAAACAATTATCCCAATTTGAAATAGTGCAATCATAAATAAGGTCAGTTTGTGTCAGAGCTGTCACCATCAGTGAGATTTAAATCATTTTTGTGATGATTTAAATACTTTGAGTTTAAATATTTTTTCTGAAAGTGATTTTTAATTTATGATTCACATCTTTCTGAAAAGTATCTTTGATTTTTGATTTAAAAATAGTATTTAAATCTTTTTAAAAGGATTTAAATCAGTAAAAAGATTTAAATCTTCAAAAAAAACTAAATCCTTAAACATATTTAGATTTAAATCATTAATAATATTTAAATCATTAAAAAGAGTTTAACTATAATAAAATACAGCCATAAATACATCCTAAGTGTTTTAGTTCTATGTTTATTTTGTATTTTGTAACGAAAATTGTTTAATGCGTGTTACTTAATTTTCTTTTTTAAATATATATTGGCTATATTATGGGAAACTTTTGTATTATTGATTTCTTAAAAATATATATTCCCGATAATTTCGATGAAAGTTTCTGCGACATAAACAAACCCCTTACGAAGTAATCACTCTGTAAGAAGCAAACAAAATACCATAAAAAACCTAGCTAAAAAGTAAAATAGATTTTTCCGCCAGAAAAATATTTCTAGGAAAAATTCAAATAAAAAATATATAGAAAAAAAGATAATTGAAATAATAGGATTTTGTCAAATTTCAAGTTGATTTTATCAAAAAGTAATTGTCAAAAAAGATAAAGCTTGTTTTTTAATGGAATTTTTGACACATTGTCAAATATTTAAAAGCTGCTAGCATGCACATAATGAGCTATTTTGTATGTTTGATGTTGTTAGTGTTTTCATTTTAATTAATATAATCGGCTAACATAATAAGAAGTGCAAAGTTACCAATTATGTGAATGCTAACGGCTTTTAAACATACGACAATGTGTCAAAAATTCCATTTAAAAAAAAACAAGGTTTAAATACCATTTTAATTTGGTTTTTGTATGTTATTTTGACTTACCTATTTAAGATTGTATTGTTTTTAAAAATTTAGATTGGGTGACGTCACACTTTTGCTTTTTTTTCATTTAATTTTTTTAATGGTACATAACCAACGACACCAATTCGTTGTACATAACCAACCAATGATTTCAATCTTTTTGACATTTAAGATCGTTTTAGGAAGTATTTAAATATTTTCAAAAGATTTAGATTTTAAAAAATATTTAAATATTTTGAAAAGATTTAAATATTTCCTAAAATTATTTAAAATGTAAAAAAGATAGATCTGAATATAAAAAAGATTTATTATTTAAATCTTTCTTTATATACAAAACGATCTTTAATTTAAATCGTTTGTCCGAATGAAAAGTATCTTTGATCTTTGATTTAAATCATTTTTTAAATGATCTTAAACAGCTCTGGTTGTGTGTTGTAGATTCGATCTTGGTTGAGTTTCTAAACAGACAGAGACTGCACATAGGCAGTATAAATTACCATAGGGGCTAGTTCTAAAGTGATTTTGAAAATAAAACAAAAACCTTTAGTATTATATGAATATTTTAATATGATATTTTACTTGAAAACAACTTAAAGCTCGTAACTAAACAAATATAAACATTTAAAGTATTTAATTCTGACGGTGCTAGGATATGGACAATTTATGTCAGTGCTTGGTATCGACTTCACACAATATCAAAATAACAATACTTATAATGACTAAAGAACTAAATAAACAATAATTATAATCCTAACACACTATACGGTTATAATTACAACCTTGCAGCTAAACACAGTTAAATGTTTATTGAAGTTCCTACGGAACCACTCAATGTAAGTTTGATTAACTGAGATAACGCTGACATCAAATACAGTAATATGCAACTAATAATAAAAGGATAAAAATGTATTACCTTAGTGTCCACAATAAGCTACTATGTACAATATATTCACCAATTGACGAGCAACGTTTAATCGTTGAGCAGTTTATCTTCCAACACAGGGAAAGTCACTTAAAACCCTTACTAAGTCTCTCCTTAGCTTCTATCGTACAATGGACCTCAACTTCTTGCAAATAAGAGTGACTCAAGTTGGAGTGAATTGAAAATATGCAGTAATATCCATAAATAACTTGTATTGGTAGCGCAATGGGGTCGAGAGTATATTTTACCTTGCAGAGTAAAGTGCACTGGAAAACATCACACTGTATGAGTGTGTAAGAGAAAACTTCAATTTAAGAAAATAGCATGACAGGGATGCTTTTGTAGAAATGCGGTTTTAATACACGCAACAAAATGGATTATAAAACACGCTATGCTGGGAACGCGTAGGTAGGCTTCACTCCGAGAAATGGAAATAGCACTTAGGGGAAACTTTATATTATAATAAAGCAGAAAGAATATTGGCAGAGTACCAAAAACGCCGTTTACTTTTCGGCTTTTGAGAGAGTGACTGTGAAATAGTGAGTTTACTTACATGGCCGAGTGCCCCAGGGAACGCTTTCTGTAGCGACTTACTTGTGAGAGAACCAGGGAACAACTTCCATGGCCGAGTGCCACAGGGAGCGCGGACTATCGCGACTTACTTGGGAGAGAGTCGGGGAACACGTCCTGTCAAGAAGGTGAGGTCCCTTCTCCCTTGGCGCGTGAAATTACCCCCCCCTTCTGGAATATCCCTTCCGTAGAGGGTAAATAATGTAAATATAGAGAAGTTATACAAAACTTAACATCACCGGTTGTCTAAATAAAAATTATGAATTTTAACACAAACCTGGTAGAAAGCAGTTCAGCTGCTTCTAGTTAAACTGATGATGAATAAACGTTGTGACAAGAGATGGCGCTAAGAGTGTCGCCGCGAGTTTTTAAGCGGCATTCTTGGAATGCGATACACAGTGACGTAGAATATTAATATAATACGAATTAAATCGCTAGTTTTTAAAACATGTTAAATGGTTTTTGAACATTGAGAATAGTTAGTGTTGTTCGCACGCTTTAATTTCGCAAAGTGTTAGCTTAGGATAGTTTGAGATAATTTGGAGGAGTTAAATATTGGAGAATGGTCGCAAGATTGCTGCGTTCTGCTTAGCTTAAGGGCCCTTGAGTCAGTTTTGATTATTTTGGGTTGTTATTATTTTAAATTTAATAAAAATTTTAATCAAACTTCATATTTATGTGCGAGATAAATAAGCTAAATAATCGAATACATAAGATAAATGCTCATTAAAAAATTAGCACTGTTGTTAATTCTTATGTCCGACAATGTAATAAACACCAGTTAAAACCGAAATAACTGAATATTGAACATGAGTATCTAATACTTGCTAGTGGCCTTGATAGTAAATTGTTATCATTGGTATTTTTTAAATATAATGACCTTCCGCCTAAGCCATGACCACAAAGACCAGGTAGACAGGAGTAGGAAATAGTTAAAGAGGTAGTAACACCTGCGAAGATTAGATGGGCCATCAACCAATTCCAACCATTTAAGTCACCAGGCCTAGACGAAATACACCCCATACTTCTGCAAAAAGGTCAGGACATCTTATTACCACACCTGTGCAGAATATTTAGAGGGTGTCTAGCCTGGGGCGTTGTACCTAGTCTATGTCAACAGGTAAGGGTCCTATACCTGCCGAAAGTTGACAGAATCTTGGACCGCACACCAAAGTCATATAGACCCATAAGTCTATCTTCTTTTATGCTCAAGACCCTGGAAAGGCTAGTAGATAGGTATATCAGGGATAATACTCTACAGGCGTTCCCTCTAAGTGAACGTCAATATGCTTACCAACCAGGAAAGTCGACAGACCTAGCCCTGAACGACCTAAATAGGCTGCTTTCAAGGTCCATAGAGGGCAAGGAGATTGCCGTAGCCACATTCCTGGAGATAGAAGGGGCTTTCAATCACGCCATTGGAAAGGAGAGGGACTCCAACAGCACTGCGCAAATGGATAGAAACGAGTCTAAAGCACAGGATAATCTCAGCCACTCTGGGAGAAACAACCACAAAGGCAGTGGTGGGAAAAGGATGCCCCCAGGGGGGAGTTCTATCTCCACTACTATGGGCCATACTAGTGGACGACTTATTACAAAAACTGTCTGCAGAAGGCTTTTACTGTCTAGGATATGCAGACGACCTAACGATTGTAGTACGAGGCGGATTTGCCAGTACTCTCTCAGGGAGAAGCCAAAAAGCTCTCAACCTAGTGGAGAACTGGTGCAAAGATGAACAGCTATCAGTTAACCCAAAAAGACGATAATCATTCCATTTACTAGAAGGCGAGCCCTTACAGGACTAAAACCACTGGCGATAAATGGAGAAGAAATACCTTTTTCCAAGAAAGCAAAATATCTAGGAGTCATATTTGACCAGAGGCTTACCTGGAAACCACACATCCAAAAAGCAACTCTTAGAGCCACAGTTGCGTTAGGAAGATGCAGAAGAATGTACGGAAAGGATTGGGGCCTCAATCCCAAAATGACACTGTGGCTATACACAGCAGTGGTAAGACCAGCGTATGGTTCAGTAGTATGGTGGACAAGAACCATGCAGGCGGAGGCAAAAAGGCAAATAAGTCGCGTTCAAAGGCTGCCTGTGCGTCACTGGAGCCATGAGCACAACGCCCACTGCGGCTCTAGAAGTCCTACTAAACCTACCACCAATCCAAACATACATACAGGGCGAAGCACGCTCCGTCACATACACGCTATCACAAGGCCAAAAACCCATTATAGGTAGACATAATACCAAACAAGATAAGCTAAACAAAAAAATCAAGGCAGATGACATCCTGGGATTGCCCACGGATAATACCATAGCCAAGTACAGCTTTGTCAAAAAGTACTCGACACATATTCCAAACAGGATTGATTGGAAAAATGCCCCCCAATTAGGGCAAATGTGATCGGGTACACCGACGGCTCAAAAACATGGGAAGGAGTAGGAGCCGGAATATATGAACCAAGGACGAAAACAAGAATTTCGATTTCCATGGGCAAACTAGCGACAGTGTTCCAAGCGGAAATAACAGCAATAGAACAGTGTGCAAAGGAAATAAAAAGAAGATATATTTGCAACAAAACAACAATTGCGATCTTCTCCGACAGCCAAGCGGCAATAAAAGCTGTGGAATCCAACAAAATAACATCGAAATTAGTACTGGATTGCCACAATGCTCTGAATGACATAGAAAGTCAACATAGAGTGACACTATCATGGGTACCTGGGCATGAAGGCTATCAAGGTAATGAAACTGCCGACGAAATAGCCAGAGAAGGCTCGTCTAGGCACATGATAGGACCAGAACCGTTCTGCGGGATAGCCAAACCAATCGCTAAAACAGCCATAAAGAAATGGATAGCAGAAGAATCCCGAAAATGGTGGAACAACACTTTGGGACAAAGATAGGCCAAGGAATTTATAATAGGTCCATCGACCAAACTATCAACAGACCTGCTAAGCTACGGCAGGAAGGCTGTCAGGATAATGGTGGGTCTGCTGACGGGCCACTGCCGGCTAAAAAAGCACCTAAACCTCATAGGTTTGGCAGAAAATAGCGAATGCAGGTTCTGCCAGGAGGAAAAGGAGACGGCATCTCCCGTGCTATGCCACTGTGAAGGCTTATCGAGAGTGCGCTTCCAACTACTTGGCGTACCAAGGTTGTGGGGTCTAATCAGAACGACAAAACTGGATGAAGCTCTATAATATGGAGAGAGTCACAATAGATCCGTCGGGTTGCGGTGACAAGTAGGCTCAAAGGCTGTCTCTCCCAATCTGTAATCTGTATTTTTTAAATATAATTTTACCAATTAGTAACTCTCATCAATAAAATAGCTCATTTTGAATAAAAATAAAATTATAAATTCCCGATGACTAAAGTAGTGTTGTCAACCTTGACGCTAATTTTGCAGTTGCAACATGGAGAGCTTCGTTGAAATTATAATTATGCCATATGATTTTTATTTGAAATAATTAGGGTATGTTATACAAAATATGTCTAGAACTTCTCCTAGAATCGAAAAATGCTATAAAAATAATACCATTCTATTTAAATAAGTAAGAAAATCGATGTTTTATACTTTTTTCAAGCGATGCTAAATGGTCTTGCTGATAATATATATGAATTGCTTATAAACATCCCCAAAATTTTCATATTTAAGATTTTCTAAGGTCTGTTCACTCTTAGTTGGATATTTCTGTCCATAAAAAATAAATGTGTGTCATACATGTCTAAATTATGTTGATGTTAATAATAATGCATTTAGATGATATTACCTGTTCAACCCAAACATTCGTCGTCATTATTTGACTCTTCAAATTCTAAAAAAAAATAACAAAATATCAGGATGTTTGGTTCTATACGGAGTATTGGAATTGTTCAATAGCAGCTAAAAATATCGTTTCGAGAAAGTCGTGTCAGACATGTCTCATTTAGGGGCGAGCCTCTCGCAACGAAATAAGTTTTTGATATTTATGCCACGTCTACGTCTCTCCTAAATAGCCTTTTCCGTAAGGATGACAGCGACGTATTTCCTTCCGCACATTGAGAGGTTAATGATATTTAACCTAAGGAATGACATAATTGTTTTTCCGTCCCACAAGAACCGAACCGGTCTTGTTCTCGAGTTCGTTAAGTAACAAGTTTTATGTTGCAAAGTAATTTGAAATACCTGTACGTTTACCCGCATATATGTTTTAGGGGATTTAATTATAATGTAAGCAAACTTGAATCCCTTACATAGTACAGTGTATACGGTATGTGCCAAAAGTCTTAATGTAACAATATTTTTGTATTTCCAACATATACAAAAACGGAAAGGCACGTCCCAACTGATTCTTTTTCATTTTATCCAGTGACGTGTTTGCCCTGAGGAGAGGATAGATTAGTTTTATAATGTAAATCACAGTCAGTTATTGAATTGTGAAATTCTGCGCACTACTTAAATTGAATATTGTTCTGTCTTATCTATTCTTGTATTTTAATTTATTGAGGTGAAAACTTCTTTAGGCGCGTTTTGCGTTTTTTCTTGGGCATTGAATTCAGTAAAACCATCACGCGTCACGCTCGGAGCCGTCACGCTCGAATATGTATGGCATGTTCCCGTATATGTAGAGGGCTGAAATTTTAAGGGGATATAGCCGGGGTAAAAACAAGATCCTGGACGAAAACGAGACCCCGTACCCCCTCCCATTTCGCCAGGGGATGGGGGAGAAGGAAATACAAATAAATAATTTCAGGAGAACGGGAAGAGGTAAGGGGTCGAAATTTGTATGGTAGGTGCCCCCCTTGGGGGGCCTCCTTAGGCCATACGGGGAGACCGTGGATCTAATTTATGGGTTATTTGGCGGAAAACCCGTTTTTCGCCCGTATCTCTGCAACAAAGGCTCGGATCGAAATTCTGACAAAAGATGGCCCCGCTCGATGAAGTTTTCACTTCTATCGTGTGGTCTTAAGCACACACAAAGTTTTTCTTGTTTTTTTTTTCCCAAAAATTGTGTGTGCTTGGTGAAAAGCTACGATTAAACTCAAAAGGGCATAGATTGAATTTATTTTCAAAGTAAAAAACCAATTTGCCAACAAATGGTCAAAACCTTTTCGGCGACTTCATAAAAAATGCTGATGAATAGATTTTCAAAGGAGGTTCTTAACTTATCGGATACAATTGGTTACACTATGCAGCAGTAGCTCGCTTGTAAACTTAATTAGGAGTTGTACCCAAAACTGAATACTTGATATTTATGTTCTCGAAAAGAGATCGTTCATATTGTCACGCCTCATTTACGCGAGGCTTACCTATAAGGGCCTTACTCCTTAGCTACTGGGAGTTGGAGTTTCTGCAGGACTATCGCTGATTACAGAATAGAAGTGAGCACGCCCAACTTACCCGACGCGTACCTATAAGGGTCTTACTCCTTAGCTACTGGGAGTCGGGGTTTCAAAACTGCAAAACTGTCGCTGACTATCGATTAGAAGTGAGCACGCCCAATTCACCTGGCGCGTGCCTATAAGGGTTACTCCTTAGTGACTGGGAGTCGGGGTTTCTGCAGGACTACAGAATAGAAGTGAGTCCTACTTCAAAGGAAAATATTATGGGTTATAAAATTCAGTGTCCTTTTGAACTCACTTGGTAAACGAAACGGCCTTCCCATAAGGGTGACCTGTGGACGTGGACGCACTAATTCATATAAATGATTACTACTGTAAGACCAATGATAGGGGTTTTAAATTGGTGCTTTAACTCGAAGATGGTAGGAGAATGGTGAATTGCTAGCGGGTTTACTCTGGGTAGTTAGATTTAAGGGCTCGGTTTACTGGCAGAACAGACACTTGCACCCAACTTGTGTGTCTAAATGGGCTCGGTTTGCTGCCGGATCAGACACGGGCATCCTTTATGTGTGTAGATGGGCTCGGTTTGCTGGCAGACCACACGTGTACTTGGTGTGTATTTAAGAGGGTGATCAGACACGATTAACTGATAATTTATGCTGCGGAAATTTATACGCGTCGTCTATTGGCGTTCACATACTTACGAGTACAAAGTATCGCGGTCCGACCGCCTAGTTCTAATACCGCATGAATCAATATAATTTCTTTAAGATATTTACGTTAGTTTTTCGTTGACGATATTACACATCAGTACGGTTAACTTGATTTAGTGATTCCAAACCTGTTTCCACCTCAATTTAACCTCAACGGCCTGCGCCATTTTTTTGCAGATGGTCTGCCAGCTATGTGACAGCTATCACGCTATTGTAAATCCACCTATAGAAAATTGTCAAAAGGCTAGAAAAGTCTCCTTGTTTTGAAATCATCAGGTTTTCTTTATATCGAACCTCATCCACCTACCTTTTCCGACTCGCATTTTTACGTTTATTAGTTTTTTTGCTATAGAAATGTTTGTTTCAAATATTTCTCAGTTTGTTTCGTATTCACATATTCGTTACGTTTCTTGTGTACTTTATATTGCATATAATTTTTGGCGATTTGAAAATACATGATAGTTCACAACCAAAATTCTTCTTTTTGAAACCCCTCGAGAGAAAATGACAGCGATATAATTCTGCTAGTATCGGATTGCCCAAATGTGTGGATTTTTTGCCTGTAGATGTTACTAACAAATTAGTTTAATTTTATTTAAAAAATAAATTGATATTTGTTTCTTACCACATCAATAAGCTGAGACAATTTCAAACCCATTTTAACGGTCAGTCGATCGGAATTGTTTCCGACCGGCCGAATGAGCCTATTGTAGTTGCTCAGAAGATCGTCGTAGAGCCGTTTCGCATCCGGGTTCGCGTCTAATAAACCTACAGGCCATGTCGTGAG
>MU183199.1:0-28187 GCA_016904865.1 Pissodes strobi
ATGCGGAAAGTGAGTTTTCCGCACTCGACCTCATGCCTGAAATTCGCTGTGTAGAAAATTATCACTTTCCGCATTCATTAGCAAAATAGCGATTTTGTGCTAACTAACCTTCACAACCCATACCTAGCAACAACCGACTTTGATAATCCCACACACTAAAAATAAAACATAAATTTATTTTAAATAATGCACCCGAAATAAATACCATTATTTAAAATTAAACGTCTATGATCGGCAGTGACATCTATCTGTGAATGGATATATTTTGCACAATTAACTTTAAGGAGAACTGGTACGCAGATTTGTATCTTTAATTTATGGATTTGTGTCGGTGCAGATCGCTTGATTTTGGGAATGCCATCTGTTCGGAAACGGGCTTATCTCGTGTAGTAGGTAATTGAAGAACGTAGAGTGTTGTTCAATGCCTGTAATCTACGATAGATTGCTACATTTAGCGTATGTTGAATGTTTCTTTAGTTTGACGCCGGGTTTCTTACAACGGTTGTCACGTGTTTAAATTGCCCAATCCAAAGCCATTGAATTTAAATAGGTAGAATGTACAATTTTGAAAAGAAGGTGGTAGGCATCTTGTGTTCAGACGTTGGCATGGTAAGTGATATTATTCTTTAATCTCAAAATATTTTGTTCATCCTGCATATTTTTCAATAGTCTTTGCATATTTTAAATACAGAATTGATAACTGTTTTTGATTCGGTTAATCATATTTCACTAAAGTAAAGAATTTAGCATTTTTATATTGCACTTTCGAGTGTTTGACGATTTCAACAATCTTAATTTTCTATGGTGACCTTTGGGTTTGAATACCGTTTTTTGGTGAATAATTGCGTATCTTATCGGTCAAATTCGTGTAATTTGATACGGGTTTAATCCAAATATATAGAGAACGTAATTATTTCATCTTATAGTGGTCATACATATGATTTTAGATTTTACATATTTTCATTTAAATTGAACAGTATTACCTAGAAGATTCTCAAAGCGAATTTTATATGTTCCTGTAAAAGGTAGTTAATTGAATTTGAGTAGAATTTCGCTGAATTTTCTTTAGTAGTATTCTTGATCGTAGTTTTTCAGGCTTGTTTCATTAATCTTTCAGGTGATTTGTAACATCAAACTATAATTATTATCACTTCGTGTCACGTTTGATCAATGATGTACCGGCATTGATTTGCATATGAAAGAGGTTTAAGCACATGTGTGTAAATTTACCTGGTTTATTTTTCTTTATCGTTTACCTAAATTCCTATCTCAAAGCGAGTTAGTGATTATCTTATTTCTATCTTTAACTAAAGGAGACGTAATTTACGTCAAATTATTGTTTATGTGCCAAGGGCCATATTTATAAATTAAGTAAATAAATTACCTATCTAGAGTCATTAGACTTGTTTAAGAGAGGTTGTATCTCGTTTTTTGTATTTTTTTTATAAAAATCTAGTTATTTTCTATTTGAAGTTGCCGAGAGCCACTGTTGGAGAAGTTTCATAATTTTTTCATAATTTTCTTTTAAATTTTTAATTTCAATCATCATTTCCTTTGAATTTCATATCTCTAAGTAATGAAAAGAAATATCTTGAGTAACAGTAATTATTCAGAGTGGTATTTAATCATAGTTATCTATAATTTTTGCTGAACTTTAAATTGTAATTTAAGTTCTGATTATATTTGCTGTAATCAGTAAATTTTCAAGTTGTTGGTTAAAACCTTATATATCAAACTGAGGTCCACAGGATACTCTTCTAATTAATTAATTAGTGGTACAAGTTGGTCTAAAACATCCAATATTTTTTTTTATGTAACTACTGCTCCAAGACGACACCTACACAGTCCGACAGCAGCCACGCACAACTAACAGGGAACCATTCCGGGAATTGCCGTTAAGCCCTGGATACGCCTACAGCAGGGAAGCTTAGGTACAGGCAAGGAGGTTTTCAGTGGAGGTCCCAACTGATCACGTGGTTTGCAAATAACAGGACGAATTAAGTATTTGGATGTGTCAAGGAGTTTTTTAGATTGGAAAGACCAACTTGTTATAATAACTAAATTTGTTCATTGTTCACATTACTAGTCAATTTAGTTAAGTTTAAACTTCATTAACTATATTATAAGTTGTATTTATATCCGATTATATGCATTTCAACAATTTTTAAAAAGAAAAACCTCATCATTGATAATTGTAAATTAGTTGTTAAATTAATTTTTTTGATTTATTACAGGACTGGGCTCTATGAGACGTGAATTATTTTTATCTATGTAAATTCTAGTTATTGTTATCTAAATATTCTATATTTTCTGTTTGCATCGTCTCTAAGAGCTTGGCGCCCACAATCACATATATAATAGAGTTGACGGGAGAACCGTTAAATCGAATCGTTGTTTTCCTTTATTCAAACAACGATCGAATCCACCCCTAGTCTCATTATTTAAATTAAATTAAATAAATTAATTATACTCACTAATTGGTTATACTACTTTATTAAAATTATTATTATGATGAATTCACAATTTTAAAGTCTACTCCTATGGACTGTCCTTGGCTATCGCACAGGCGGGCAACACTACATTTAGTAGTGGGGGACGAATCTTGTTCACGGCGAAGATTCGTAAAAATATAAAGAGGCGGGGCAAGCGTTTTTTTGATGTTGGATGCAAGTTTTCGGATTTTCATGAATGAGTTGTCGGGTCTCTTTAGGTTAAATGTCTTTGGTAATGGTACTCCAGGCAAATTTGCCTTGCAAAACTGCACTCTTAATGGGGCCTTTATAAATATTTTTTCAGTCCTGCCTTTACCATATACGGCGCAGCATTGACAAGAGTTTTATCTATATAAACAGAATTCGGCAAAAAGAAATGTGTTAAAGGAAACGGGTAACTGTAAGGTTATTTATTTTGTTCCAGTTTTTTTTACAGCTATGATGTAAGCAGGTTCTTCTTCTGTGAGTTTTCCGATCATTAAATTAACTATATAACGACCACGCGAATCAGTTGTATCGTCGACTACAATATACATCTAGTTATCTCCAATTTCGTGCTTTATTTCATCTGGCAGGGTATCAAACAACTTTCCACCGAATTTTTTTCTTAATGTCGATTCATATGGAGGATTAAATTTTTAATATTTTTGCAGAAAAGTCTGTACTTGCAGGTTGGCCAGCACCTTTAAAGGAATATTAGCAGCCAAAAACCTTTTACATAGATCTTCGTTAAATTTTGGCAGGTTATGGTTTTCGTTTTTAAGAGTCTCAAACGATTGCTCCAATGTTGATTGGATGGGACCGGACTTCCTCTTGCTAACCTTAGCAATGTGAGACGGCAGGCGCCTTATTGTGTTAGTCTATTTGGAATTTATTCGAGCAGGAAACAACTTTCGAACAAGGCTTGCAAAATGCATGATCGTCGTCAAAATAAGTTCTGGATAAGGCTTAATCCACTAAGTACATCGTATTTTCGACATAATCAAAACTTTCGTTTTCACTTTCACTTTGTTTGAACGTACAATACTAACTGCGGCTACCACAAATGACAACCTTAATAACACTGGTAAACTGTAATGTAAATAAATAAATAATTTATAGAAGTATAAGGTTAAGGTAAGGAAATTCTAATTCAGATATCTGGCTAAAAGACGCACAGACTAATACAATTTCTCAATAGAAGAATACTGTATTACACTATGTGCTTTATTACTTAATTAGACTATTTATTGCCCTCTTAGGGAAATCTCAATCTAAATCGAGTTCAGGTGAGCGGGAGCCATAAAACGTAACAAAATAATGCAGATATTCCAAAACATGCTTGGATATGCAATAATTCTTAAAATATGCACTTCTCCTTAAAAAACACAACAATATGCAGAAAATGCATATATATGTAAAATGCATAAAATCCCGTCTTTAATTATAATAGTTAATGGTTTCGAGATAAAATGAAGCGGATCAAAAGCTAACATATATTTGGATTGGTTAAAACAGATATGCTTAGCTTTCTTCTGAAGAAAAAAATATTTAAAACAAGAACGAGAAATTAAAACATATTTTTCTACGAATTTAACCCTTCGCCGGCTACCAATGAATATATGAATATCATTTCCTATGTTGAGCGATTTCGACTGACGAAACTTGGAGAATATCCGAATCATATCATCCAGAGAGCGTCTAGACAAAAATATAATATATTTTTTATTATACAGTTAGTGCTGACGTGAAAAAGGATTGGTTGAGACCGTGTTTAGGTGGTTTAAGCTCGTCTAAAATATAAAATTATAGACGGCCCCTAAAACATAATCATTTTAAAAATTGACAGGATGTACATCAGTACAGTTTTGTTAATACAGACGACTTAAAAAATTATTATAGTAATACAATTAGGTAAAGTGAATACTCTAATTAAAAAGCGAGGAGATCCGAAAAAACTTGAATGCTATTAGAAGAGAGTTTTACTGGGAGACGTCAAGATTGTGGAACATAGATTTATTATAGGATTTGACCTTTAGTCGTGTTTGTCTAATAGTTTTGGTAGAGAATTACATCTCAAATTCAGCACCGCGGGGGGACCCTGCCGTCTTGAGGGTCCCGCGCTCTTTTCGCCCAATTCCGAAATTGACTGGTATAACAACTATTAACTAGTAGTTCCGAATAAGTCAATATTTGAATACATTCCATAAAAAGGTCATCAAATAAATAGCTCAAGCTTCTCGTCCGAGACAATAAAAAGATGATGTAATAGTGGCGACGCACGCGACGCGACGCTCTAAACAATGACCGTCAACCGCAGAGTAAATTTAACATCAAATTTTTACATTATCAAAAAGTTACACCATCAAAAACGTTTAGAAACAAATTTGAAAAATACTGCTGGATAATATCACTCAGTATTCTTTCTCCGGAAAATAATTTAAGCACTACCAAAGATAATAAAACCAGCAGTCTAGTATATACAGTCAAATTCTGTCACTAAGAATAGTTTTAGCCAAGATGCAATCAAGATAAATTCGATAACAGATTTGGGCAATATTTGGTTATTAAAAATAAGTTGGCTGCGTATAGTCCAGATGAATGCAATACAATTTTAAAGTTGTTGAATTCCAATTACTACTGCACCTGCGGAACGCTCATTTTCTGAGTTTGGGTAAGTGAGAGGCTTTCTTGTCTGTCTTTCATCAGTATTATTTATATGGTATAACAGAGTTTAGTATATGTTAGCTTAAAAGGTTTAGAACCTTGGCAAAATATGTTGGAAACCAAAACCTAATATTGTAGGGACAATGTTTTATATTTATCATTAATGTTGCAGATATCGATGTATACGATATCTATTATGAATGCTGACGAACGCCATGCATCTTGGCGCTTATTTTACGTCCCAAATATTAGATGAATATTGCTGACACGATGAGAAAATTAAAATTATTTTGAGGGTTACGCTGTTTAAATCTTTTGTCGAAGTACGAACTTCTTTAGGCAAGTGCTAAGGCACTATATATATATATCATCATCATATCATCAGTTTGCCTTGAGACATAGCAAAAAAATACCATTTTCAAATCAAAAGTTCGGATTTAGGTACTCACTCTGAGATTTGGGGTATTGAAATCGACTAGTTGAAAATGACGACCACCTTTATACAAATTGATTTAAAAACTATAGGTTTATATTTATACTAGAATCGAATAGTAGTATACAGGATAGCCCAAACTTCTGTACCGGAAAATTTGTATTTGCAGATGAATGGAAAAGTGGTACCAACTCATAGGATAACACTGATTGACAAAAAATTTCCGTTTCTTGTAACATTAAGTTGAATACAATGCTGTAGTAGAATGATCCTATCTAAATACGAAAATGGACAAAAGTTTTAACACGTAAGATTTTTTTGACACATTAAACAAACCACTACAAAAACTCCATTCAACATTTATTGAAAACATTACTTTATAAGTTTATGTTTTTTAACCTCGCATTGCAGGTCTTGCAATCTATTTTTCCTATTATGGGGGTCACAACTTCTCTTTTTAAAAACCAACAGTAATCACCCATCATGGCGGGATCCCATCGCCTCTGGTATTAAATTTCCATTGTCCTGATATCTTGATGGAATCTTTCACCCTGCTCGTCGCTGACAGTGCCCAAATTCTCAGAAAAAAAAACCTTCAGTCGTTGTCATGCAAAAATAGGTTCTCGCCATACTTTTTTTTCTTTCTTTTCATCCACTGCACCAATGACACGCTACCGCCGACACAGCAGATATGGAGAGCTCATTGCTTGTCTTGATCTCCGATTAAAATATCAAAATACATGAAATAGCGCTTTTTCACATTTTCAGAAAATGGTCCGGCTTGTGGCTTCACCATAAGTTTCCCACAAATATAAGAAAACTTGTCAGGAGAAATTTTGAAACTGCGGTGCGGTTGTCGTGATATTTTCGTACGTTGACAAACTTTCTTAACTACAGACAACCACTCAATCCGAAATTCAAAGGTAGACTGAATAAGAGAATAAGTTTGCTGATAAGAACAATCCATTTTATGTTACCTTTCGGTTTTAAAATGCAACACTTTGAAATGAACCCTCCTTAAATTTACTACCTGCCAATATAAAAGGGTCTTAGGAGCATATTGAGAAATGGACCTATAAGGTCTTTAGGAATATTTTTTTAATATTAGAAATATATTTGCATTGTAAAAACAATGGGCAGAACTGTATTACAATAATAGCGTCGGCCAGTGATAATTAGAAACTAAGACAGGGAACCTTTGTTCTAAGTCGAACCATACGGACTATACAAGTATCCAAATTAGTATACAATTTTAAGCAGATTTAAAAATTTTTAGAGAATACGAGATGTTCTATTAAAAAAATATAAGTCTAGCACTAGACTCTAAGTCACCGATTTTACAGAGCACCCTGCAGATATAATCCAAACATGCCTACGATGACTATCCTCTAGTTTTTAAATATCTGCAAAACCGATTTTTGGCGACCCTGAATAAGCAATATGACAGCGCTAAGCTATTTTACATAATTTTCCTTGTGTATAATACTGGTAGAGAGATAGCTTCACTTAAAAGTGTATTTACTTTAGTTCTTCACACCTCACATTTATCGCCTTGTAATAATCTTTACTAAAAGAAGAATAGTTTTAAGGTCGTATATTAAAAATATTTTTTGTTAGAAACTCAAGGGGACATAGTCTTTAAAATACGCAACGAATATTGAGAATTTATATTGTACTACTTGTAGAATCAATCACAATCACAATCAAAGACCTACCTGGGAAAGAATAACAATCATACAGGGGGACATTAACGCTAAAATTGGCGCAACGGAAAATGACACACATTTGAAACAGGTTGTGGGACCTTTTGGAATGGGAGTAAGAAACGAGAGGGAGGAGAGAATGCTACAATTCTGCTTGGAAAATAACCTCGTTATAAGCAACACGCTATTCCAACATCATGTTAGACGACTGTTTACTTGGAGATCACCCGGTAATAGGTACAGAAATCAGATTGATTACATAATGATCAACTCACGATGGAAATCATCTGTAAGCAACGCGAAGGCCTTTCCCGGGGCAAAGTGCGGATCAAACCACCAATTACTTGCTGCAGCTATAAGATTAAAATTGAAAAACATAAACTCACCACAACCAGCACCCAGTTTGGACAGGCAAGAGGCAGCCGAACTTAAGACAGAAATAAGCCGACAATTATCAAATAATGAAACAGACATAATGAATCACGAATGCGAATTGGAATGGTCAATATTTAAGAGCAATATTGAAGAAACAGGTAATGAACATCAAAAGACCAAAGGACGAAATAGACCGAACAAATACTGGATAACAGAAGAAACGCTGAGGGTAATCGAAGAAAGAAGAAACATAGCAGACACAATAACGACCAAGTAAAGTACGCTCACCTCAATCGACAACTTCAGAGAAGGTGCCAAATAGATAAAAATGAATACATCAAAAAAGTATGCGAAGAAATTGAGAAGCACAAAAATACTAACCAAACACCGTGATCTTTTCCAGAAAGTAAACCTACTGTCGAGAAAATTTAAACCTAAAACAATGGCCATAGAGTATAAAGACGGAACGTTGTTATGGGAGACAGAGAAAATCTTAAATAGATGGGCACAATACTGCAAAGAACTTTACAGCGATGATCGGGATCTAGAAAGACAATACGCGGAACATTACGAGGAAGAGGAAGCGGAACCGAATATACTAAAGGAGGAGGTGAAAGAAGCCATACAACATCTGAAGACAAATAAGTCACCAGGAATAGACCACATAAATGTAGAAATACTAAAGATACTGGAAGAACCGGGGATAGAGATACTATTAGACATTTGCAACAAGATCTGGTATACGAGGAAACGACCAAGTTATTGGACTAAATCCATATTTATCCCTTTACACAAGAAAGGTTCCACTAAAAACTGCGGAAATTATAGGACAGTCTCTTTAGTATCACACGCAAGTAAAATTCTCCTGAGAATAATCGATCGCCGCTTACAACGTCATCTGGACTCACAAATACCACCTGAGCAGGCAGGCTTCGTGAAGGGAAGAGGAGCACGACACCAAATCTTAAATATTAGACAACTAATAGAAAAATCAAGATAATTCAATTTGCCTATGTTATTGTGCTTTATCGATTATAAAAAGGCATTAGATTGCGTAAAATGGAAATGGTTGTGGCGGATACTAAAGGAAATGAGAGTAGCTAATCATCTATTAAGTCTAATAAAGAACCTATAAGAGGCAAACGAAGCCATGGTAAAGATAAATAATCACACATCACAGACATTTAATACACGCAAGGGGGTGCGATAAGGATGCATACTGTCGCTTCGGCTTTTTAACGCATATGGCGAATACATAATAAGATGAGCTCTAGACGACTTTGAGGGAGGAGTGTCGATTGGTCGTAAAAGACTAACAAATTTACGATACGCAGACGATACAACGTTGCTGGCGAGAGAAGAGACAGAAATGAAGATAATGTTGGATAGAGTGACGAGGGAAAGTGCTAAGCTGGGCCTGGAAATAAATCTCAGCAAGACTAAACTTATGGTAATCGACAGAGGTGAAATCCTCCCACGACCGAACATTCCAAATATAGAAAATGTAGATGAATTTGTATACCTGGAATCCCTAATAAGTAACCAAGGAGGGTGCGAAAAAGAAATAAAAAGGCGAATGGCAATGGCACGAGGAGCCATGAGCAACCATATAAGAATATGGAAAGATCGTCACATTACAAAAAACACGAAGATCATGCTAGTCAAATCTCTCGTATTCTCAATCTTCCTGTACGGAGCGGAATCCTGGACGAGGAAAACATCAGACATACGAAGAATAGAGGCGTTTGAAATGCGGCGCTGGCAACGACGTATGTTGCTGATTTCAGGGACAGAGAAACGCACCAATGCATTTATATTAAAGGAACTGAAGGTCAAAGACAGATTGTCCACAATATGTCGCCGACGAATTCTAAAGTACTTTGGACACACTACAAGACGAGAGAGAGACAACCTAGAAAAATTGATAGTACAGGGAAAGGTGGAAGGTAAACGGCCGAGAGGCAGGTGACCTGCTGGTTAGATGGATATATCAGGTAAAGAAAATCACAAATACATCACTACAAACTCTACTAACTGAAGCAATGAACCGACAAACATGGAGAACTAGAGTAAATGGATGTACCTGATTTCATGAGATCACGATTTCTCAGGCATCAGAATACGACTAGACTATTCATCATAAATATTTTCAAAAAAATATGAGGGTATGGTTTTGTATATTTAAATATTATATATAAATATGAACTTGCTTTCCTATTTCTTGGGGGGGCTCAAGTTTAAATATTTGGGTCACATGAAACTGCCACACTATGAATTGTTTAAGTTTTGTTGAAATTTATATAATATTAATTTGTTTGTACGAGACAATTTAATTAATCTAGAGCAATATCTAAATAATTTTCTTGCAACGCTAATAAATTATTACATCATTTTATCACTCCTTTTTAACAAAACTCTTTCCTAACAACGCCGTCTATTACCTTTAAAACTCAAATTAGTACCTATAATGGACTAACAGTAAATAGTAAAGACCACAGACGGCCAGCATCGAATGCCACAAATTGGTTAATCATTATTGGGCACAGCTGCTTCAAATCGTTGAAACTAAGGATTAGCGATTTCAAAAGTTATTTGGGCCATTATGTCTGCGGCTTTAAGCTATGGATTAGAGAAGTAATATTTATATTTTTTTGGTTACTGATTTTATTTAACATTTTTTTTTTGGTTCACTTAATTTTCAAACAAAATATTAATTGAGATGCGAATTGCCTAAGCAGATTAACGCTCGTATAACCTGAACGATATTGGTATTTTCTGCCGTATTATATTATATCCCGGTACTCACAGAAATATTGGAAAATATATAAAGGGAAGCTGGTTAAAACCCATTTACGGCCACTGATGCGTAAACGCATCACTAGCCAATTATTTTCTTTTTATATAATCACTTTAAACAAAATCGAATGTTTGCAATCAATAATGTTCTTTAAGGATAGTAATACTAAATAAAACAAAAATAACATGTAAATCATTAAATATGTAAGAAGCGAACTTTTTAGAAAGTTGCAAAAGTTATGATGCTTGACAAGGTATTTTTTATTTTTTTTTCTCAAAAGGTTAACAGTAAATATTTTTTTTCTCTTGACAATTTTACTCAAAACCAAACTAATAATATTCAATTAGAAAATTTTGGAAAATCTAAATAAAAATAGCATCTTAACGTGGTTGATTCGTTTACGCATCAATGGCGAAAAGAGTGAATTTAGAATATTTGCGCGTCGAAACCTGTCGGGACAAGCGATTTTGTTCCGGCGCCGGCTTACAGCAGCTGAGCAGATGCATTTTGACTCTGCTACGTACGTGTTATTTGTGTTGTAAGGTGGCATTTTTAAAAGAGTAAAAATGGCAAGATACCTTACGCAAAGAGAATTAGAACTTGCTCTAGAGGGCATAGCGAACGAATTAGAAAATGAGCAAGGTAAAATAAAATTATATTTTCAATAATTATTCTAAAAACCAGTTTTAATTTTTTTTTGCTTATGCAGGTATAGATGCAGTGTATATACCACCAAAAGTAGATGAACTAACTGACGAAGAGTATTTTGACGAAAATGAAAACGTAGATATTGCAGGGCCGTTTGAAATTATCACCGCCGATGATGATTTGATCTATGATGATTCGGATGATGAACTCTTATCAGAGAAGTTGTTGTCGTTCAACCAAAGTCTCGACCGAAAACCTATCTGGCAAGCAGGAGAGTATGTATATAGCCCAAACAGCGATATGATAATATAGAGGAAGAGACTAAAGAATGAGTTAGATGGTAAAACATTGCTAGATTTACTTATTATGTACTTCGACGACGAAATGCTCGCAACCGTAATTCAATATACACAGAAATACGATCGTGACAATAAGAGGCCTGATTTTACAATTGATAAAGACGATTTGCTCAAGTTTCTAGTGATCATTATTTTATCCGGATACCATACTCTACCGCAAGCGGACTTGTATTGTTCTGCAGAAGAAGACAAAGGCTTGAAAATTGTAAGTGATTACATGAGTCGAAATAGAATTAGAAATATAAAGAGAAACATTCATATACCTGACAATAGCAAACTAGATATAAACGACAAATTTACCAAACTTCGGCCATTTTTTGACCTTCTGAATAAAAATTTATGCAGTTTGGGGTATTTTCGACCTATTTGTCTATAGATAAACAAATGGTAACTTACTTTGGAAGGCATTTATGTAAGCTGTATTTGAGATGAAAGCCTGTCAGATTTGGCATCAAGTTGTGGTGCCTCTCTTCGTCTGGTGGCTACCTCTATCAATGTATTCCATATGCTGGTGCTTCTACAGAGAAATTGCTTTAGGAGGCCAAATTGTACTCAATTTGTTGTCAGTTATTGAAAAAAAGGCCGCACACAGGGTATTTTTCGAGAATTTTTTCTCATCATATAAACTAATATCTGTTCTAACTGATAAAGGATATTTCGCCACTGGTACGATACACGAAAACAGAACGCTAGCTTGCCCTCTTGAGGCAAACAAACTAATTTCCAAAAAGCAGCGTGACTAATAGAGCAGCGTCTATGATGAACCTACCGGTATATCATTTGCCCGATGGAATGATAATTCGGTTGTAACAGTGATAAGCAACTATTACAATGTTCAATCCCTGTTATAATGTTCATTGCCTGGAAACAGCGAAACGATATAACCCAAAGAAAAATGATTGACACGGTTCTTGAATATTTGTAGGTTGTAATTAGGGGGAAACAGATGTCCTGGGAGTGAGTTCCACAGTGATGCAGTGCGCCAGACAAAGGAGTTCTTCTAAAGCGATGTTCTAGATGTTTCCAGTTGTACGACGAAATGGTTCGCTCTTGGAGTCTGTCGTGACTGTCTGACAGGCGCTGCCAGGGGCGGGATGAGGCGGGCCAAATCCTGGGAAGATCTGTCGTGAAAGTATTTGTATCACACCATATTGCATTGCCAAGTTAATGTAATTGTAACGATATGATTGAATACTTAAATGACGATCATAAAATAAAATTTGCAAGAACAGCTAACTCAAACTAAAGTCAGAGATTATGTTGGGGTGAACCTTCGGCAAATTGCAATAAAACGGAGTTTTATCCACAATCCCGAAACAGAATTATTGTACTCGACGCGCGTTTCGCTAACCATGTTAGCATCATCAGGAGATGAATTAAACTGTTTTAATAATCTCCGGATCATGCTAACATGGTTAGCGATTCGCGCGTCGAGTGCAATAATTCTGTTTCGGTATTGTGGATAAAACTCCGTTTTAGTAAAGTCAGAGATATTGTCTTCGTCAGTCGTAATTACAAGTAGCGGAATGTCAGAGGAATCGCACACTCGTATTGCCTCCCAAGCTTCTTGAATTATCTTTTCTATATGAATAACATATTTTAGCCAATAATCTATAGAAATTTCGTTTAACACCCTTTCCCATGTAGCCGGAACTTCGGAAGGTGACCCCTTAAGATTGGAAATATGTTAATCGTATTTTTGTTTACATTCCGACCAAACCAGTTCAATTGCATTAAACTGGCAATTGTATGATTGCAGTCGCAAAATGTTGTGTCCTTTAAGGTTAACAGATATTGCAGGGCCGTTTGTGGAAACTCAGTATGCTTTTTTACAATCATTCGATCAGTCTCTGCTTTGTTCAAGATTTTCTTGCGATTTCTTCTAATAAACCAAAATGGTAACTTGCATTGTCCATGATTATGAATTACTTTGGGGGAAGATTCGAAACCAGCCGAGTTTTGAACCAGTTTTTGAAGTTTTTCCTGTTCATATTGTCATGAAAATCCCCCGTCTTTAATCCACTTTTAAATATTAAATTCGCGCCCTTGATGAAGCCATATTTAGTTCCGGCCGCGCGCCGCAGCCGCCGGCGTGGACCATAATATAACGATGACTTTAAAAAATAAACGATAACTATAAACATAAAAAGTATTTGAATTCATTAAAAAAAATCAAACATCATTGGATTGTTTGGGAGGTACGGCGCTTTATAAGATCTCCTAGAAATTTATTATGAGCTTCATAATCTGTAATAATCCTTAAATACGTCAAATTAATATATTGCTTATATTGCTTCGCTGCGATTTTTTGAGGGGACGTTGAAGAGCCATAGCTTCCAAACTGTCCGAATAGACCTACCTTTTAATTTTTTTTTGTACTTTTATAAGCTGATAAAAATATGAATCAGACGGAATTATGAAGATATACAAGGCACCAGTTTTTATTTAAAAAAAAAAACTAAAAAGATAACCTATTTTTACCTTCACGAAATTTTCTTGTGTCCGTGTGCTTGGTGTTATCTGCCAGCTTCTACGAATTGATCCCTTGCTAAAGATCCACGTCTCGTCAATGAAAACTGGAATAAATCCTTCCGGACCTAAATTTCTATTTTTGATATACTCCCTTAAAAAATGATTCTATTATGAACAATATCTGGCAAGTCAATCAAATATTTTCTATTATTTGATTTTTTTCCACTTAAAGCCTATACTTTTGATCCATCTTCTTAAGGAGTCGATGAAAATCTCAAAATATTCAATCTTTTCCCTGAACTTTTGTCTTATTGTTGCCAATGTTCAGGTGCGTACTGACCCACGTCTCGTCAATGAAAATTGGAATAAAACCTTCCGGACCTAAATTTCTATTTTTGATATACTCCCTTAAAAAATGATTCTTTTATGAACAATATCTGGCAAGTTCATCAAATATTTTCTATTATTTGATTTTTTCCACTTAAAGCCTATACTTTTGATCTATCTTCTTAAGGAGTCGATGAAAATCTCAAAATATTCAATCTTTTCCCTGAACTTTTGTCTTATTGTTGCCAATGTTAAGGTGCGTACTGACCTGACGAGACGCGCGCGCGACACAAGACTTCATACAAGACAGTGGCGACAAGCAGCAATTTAGCCCCGCCCATCCGCCATTAGGAGGCAAAATTTATGGCGGGTTTGCATTATTAGCATAGGATATTTTGATATTTTCTTTCAAATTAATTATTTTCCATACATCTATCTATAAAATATGATATTAAAATCATAAAATAGTGATTAAAACGAAATTTTAATTTAGTCTGTTTTATAGAAAATCCGAATAGCTGCGATAAAATATCACCGTTATGAATAAAATATGTGTGTTTAGGACAGTTTGCAAATTTAATAATAATTATTGTTATGCTATATGTTACACTAAGTGATAATGTTTTTTTTTTAATTAAGGCTTGTATTTTTTAAAATAAAAAGAGTAATTATTAATTATAACTATTTATTTTTTTTATGCTGTAGGTTATTTGGCAATTAAGTAAATAAGTTTTATCATAAACCTAACTACTCCGAATAGACGCTCAGTGGGCATAGGCTATAGAAAAATGCTACAATTGTATCGAGAGATGGCGCCACCATTATTACGAATTAAATTTATGATATCGATGATTAAATTTTATCGTATTTCGTCGCTTGCCAAACAACGGCCAAACGCCTTTCAGAACTCGGCTAGCTCGCGCTGTTGCCAAATTTAAATGTACTTAAAATTGATTATGTATAATAATTAAATATGAAAAGAGGCTTTTACTTTATTTCGGTTATTTACCTATGATTTTAAATGTTGCAGGACCGGAGTTTTTTTATTTACAGTTTCTAGGAACTTAACATAACATGTCCTATAATATAATTATATTAAATCTTGTACCTACTATCATAAACCTAACTATTCGGCGTAGTTAGGTTTATGCTACTACTACACTACAATATATGAAATCTAAAATAATGTATAGGCACCTAGGTAGATACCTATCAAATCTGACCTCGGAACACTAAAAACATTAAAGAACTAATATTCAGCAATACAATTATCACCCTTATTTCGTAAAAGCATATAAAAACGCTCTCTTTCATCTTGCGAGTATTCATCAAAACCTGTTTCGCGGAAAACTGCGGCCGGTCCGGCCCGATGCATATGAACTAAGGTAAGCCCTACGTGCTTGTTCGATCCTCCAGCAAAAACCGTGCAGCGCCCTACACGGCGCGCGTAGCTAAATTTTACATATAATCGCAATTGCAGCAACTAGTTAGGTTTATGACAGGATCAAGTGTTTGCGGAGCTCTCACAATTCATACGACATTAATTATTATTCTCTTATTTTTGACTATAATATTTTGATATTATTATTGTTTTCAACATGTCAGGCATCACCTGTTGTTTTTATAACTGCAATAATAATCGAAGAAATCACGGGATTCAATTATTTCCAATTCCCCTAAAGAACGACGAACTTTGCAAAAATGGATTTTAAATAGTGGTAAAAATAAAACTTTCAATGAACCTTGACGTTAATCTGAAGGAATAAAACTGGAACTGGGGGTTAATCAAGAACTTTATCGAAACCTATAATAGTGGGCATAATACCTCGGGCCGCTTCATACGGGTGTCTCAAATTTGAGATATGACGTCATCGACTATTTTTTAAATGAAATCCCTTTTTTATTATTCTTTTAAAGGGCATAATAAAGTTTAAGTTCGGCACATAGTAATCGACGTGTGCTAGCATAGTTTAGTTATCGAAAAAAATATCTCTAGTAAAGGACCTTTACTCAATTTATTGCACAGTTAGAGACTCGCACTGTATACCTACGAGCCGCCATTGCCCATTACTATACAGGGTGTTCGTTAATGACATGCTAATATTTAAAAGGTTGATTCTTGGACACATTTTAAGAAAAAAACTTCTTATGAATGTATGCCCTAAACAACTTAACTTTTAGATACAAAAGGAGGTAAAACATTTTTTTTTTATATAATAAGTGCGATACTATTCTAGATATCTTTATGAAATTGGGTACACGTCTTTTAGGCATCAAGATGTATTTCCTGTTGTACAGGGATATCCAACGAGGACTAAAAAGGCGATTTTTTGACTTTCCCTATACTTTTATAAAAAAAACTGGAATAGCCATCATATGTAATTTTCTCCCGCGAATTCGGATATGTTCAGCAAAAAACAATTGAACATCAAATAAAAGTGCTAGGGGTTACTTTGATATTTTTTTAAATGGAACACCCTGTATATTACTACATATTTGGACTCTCTAGAAAAATCTAAACACATTTTGTGTATAATATCCTATATCTATCTTTAGCTGTTTACCAAATATTGACAGTTGAAAGTCGGGCATTTTGACACTTTGACAGGCTCTAAAATCTAAACCGCACGAGATCAAAGAAAACGGTCTGCACATTCCTATCTTGGGTTTTCATAAACTATCGAATAGTAGTAGATAGTAACTTTGATTTCAACCGGAGGTTTAAAAGTCTCGGTTAATTTTATCCGCAGGTTATATTCGAAGATACTGTCATTTGATAGTTTATGAAAACTTAAGATAGGAATGTGCAAACCGTTTTCTTTGATCTTGTGCAGTTTAGATTTTAGAGCCTGTCAAAGTGTCAAATTACCCGACATTCAACTGTCAATATTTGTTAAACAGCTAAATAAGGTATAGGATATTATACACAAAATGTGTTTCGATTTTTCTAGAGAGTCCAAATATGTAGTAATATACAAGGCGTTCTATTTTGAAAAAATAGCAAAGTGACCCCTAGCACTTTTATTGTTTTTTGCTGAACATATCTTAATTCGCGGGAGAAAATTACATAAGACGGCTATTTCAGTTTTTTTTTATAAAAGTACCTACAGGGAAAGTAAAAAAATCGCCTTGTTCAGTTCTTGTTGGATAACCCTGTACAGACAGTGTTTTTCCAGTGGCGTCCGTACCAGCTTTGCATTAAATATTTTTGAAGAAAAAAATGGTACGCACCTTTATCTTAAAATAAAAATCATTTTTGTAATTCGCATACATTTCTAAACAAATTTGATCAGTTGGTGTTTTTAAGTCCGAAGCAAGACTTTCGCTTAAAAAAAATCAATAATCATCTCTTTGCATGGTCATAACAATTACGTTAATGACAATATCACAATGTAGAGAATTATATTTTATTTTTTCAGGTGAAAACCGTGTGTCGGACTAAAAAAAATCAAGTGATCTAATCTTTTCCTTAAGAAATAAGAATTTCAAAAATAAATATATTTTTTATTTTAAGAAAAGTCAGTGGCGTACCACTGCTTGTCTAATAATAGTTTTGCCAGAAAACTTCCACAGGCTACTGATGAAAACTTCTACAGGCTACTGATGAAATAACTCTGGATTTCTGGACCTTTTTATTATACAGTGATGGGCTAAAATATGGAACAAATTCATTATCGCGTAAACCACAATTTTTTTTAAAAATCGCTCGAACCCGTCGATTTTGTTTTTCGATCGCGCATATTCTGACATAAAATGTAGATATACACGGTGTTCCAAATTAGAGTGACAGACAAAATATCTTTTTATTAAATGGAGTATTATTGCATATTTGGATTTTGCGGAGAATTCTAGACATATTTCATGAATAATGTCCTATACCTATCTCCAACTGTTTTTGAAATATTGACAGTTGAAAATCGACCATTTACCAAGTTTGACAGCCTGTGAAATCTAAACGGCTAAAGATAGAGCAAAATGGTTTGCACTTTCCTATCTTGGTTTTTCATAAGCTATCGTTTGACACTAACTTTATATTTTACCAGAGGTTAAGAAATATCGGTTAAATTTAACCTCTGGTTAAACCTAAAGTTAGTGTCAAACGATAGCTTATGAAAAACCAAGATAGGAAAGTGCAAACCATTTTGCTCTATCTTTAGCCGTTTAGATTTCACAGGCTGTCAAACTTGGTAAATGGTCGATTTTCAACTGTCAATATTTCAAAAACAGTTGGAGATAGGTATAGGACATTATTCATAAAATATGTCTAGAATTCTTCGCAAAATCCAAATATGCAATAATATACAGGAGGTTCCATTTAATAAAAAAATATTTTTTCTGTCACTCTAATTTGGAACACCCTGTATATCTACATTTTATGTCAGAATATGCGCGATCGAAAAACAAAATCGACGGGTTCGAGCGATTTTTAAAAAAATTTGTGGTTTACGAGATAATGAATTTGTTCCATATTTTAGCCCATCACTGAATGTTCCTGGCCCTTGAAATAAGCAAGTATTTTTTTTCAAATTCCAAAAAATATTTTAAGAAAATTTGCTATCGCTTGTCTTAAATTAGTGTCCAAAAAAGCTAAAAATATCTGAATAATGGGCCAGGGCGGATATATTAATAACAAAACAACACCCAGTATCTAAAAAACAATGCATTTCCAGACCCATGTTTATACGGACTTTTTTTCATGAAATAAGGTCACCAGTAAGCACTTAACTAAAAAATAATCATTCTATGTAGAAATGTATTACATCAGAAGAAGAAAATTCTTCGTTGGTTTGCAAAAGTATGAATATCACAAAGTTTCGGAAAACAACAAATATTTTTTGGCTGTAATAAACTCCTACACAAAATGGTGTAGTGATTATAAGACATCAATAGAAATGTAACCAAGGCAACCAATGTTAAGTTGCCTCGTCATTTAATACATTAATTGGCCAAAATAAAAAAAAACAAGCGTATCTCGAAAAACATGACCGATATCAAAAATTTGACAAACTTGTTTTTTCTAATTAACTAGACAATTAAACTGATGCATAAAACAAAAAGTTCGATTCACCCATAAAAATTCTCGGTCCCATTGAATTTTCGAATTTTTTGCAGTGCCTTATTCCAACCCCTGTATAATACAGTTCCTACCAAAATGAAATATTTCCGATAAAGTAACTTTGTCTTAATAAAATTTTCAACAACATAATTCAAACCGAATCTCGATATCTTTTTTCGTTCAAAACATGACGTAATAAATGTTTGAAAAATACAATATCCTTATTATTATGTCCCGTAGTTTAGTAAAAAATTGTTTAAAAACAAATTTTTTATTTATATAAACTATAAACAAAAAAAATGGAACTAAATTAAATAATACCAGACCTGGAAATTAATCTTGACAAAAGTAATTCTAACAATCTTTTTTATTCATTTCATAAAATAAATTAACACAGATAAATCCCAGGACAAGCTCTTTTATTATATTAATTGTAAAATGTAATAAATTGATGGGTATGATTTAATTAAATGTTTTTTTTTAGAGCAATCTTGTTTTTTTTTACTTCAGGGTTTTCGCTCTTGTTACAAAACGTCAGGACTCATACCTACACTTTGTTTTACATATTCTGAGAATTTAACGAGTAATCTGTATTGCCTCAATAAGTAAAAAATATTAAATTTTCCTCTTGAAATGCGGAATTTAAAAAATTGCTTATTTTTTAGTCCACCTTAAAAATCCAATTTAAAAAAAAACTGTATGATTTCTTAGACATGCAGGGAATAATTTATATTTCCATAATTCAGGTAAAAATATCTAATTTTTCCCTTGAAATGCGATATTATTAAAATTTTTCTTTAGTTAGGATTCAACGAAAGAATAAATGAAGATCTGATAGAGATGTTAACGACGATAGGCCAAACGACATACATTTTCGTCTATTTAGTGATTTTTTAATTGATTACATACTTACCTACATACTTATAATTCAATTTCGTGTCAACCAACTATTACATATTGATGTATATCCTACTTCATACCTAAATTGTATAGATGTATTTGATATTTTCTATCGTTACATTTTCATAATAATTTACTAAAAAATTCCATTTTATTTCACCTAAATTAATTTATTGGGTACCTACCTATTTACAGACGTATTATTATACGTCTTTTAAAAATCGGTTTTGTATTTAAATAATTAATGTTTCATATGTTCATAATAATTATTACATACGTAAAAGAGATATATTTTATTTTCTAATTCAAACGTTTTCGTTATAAAACCATAAACCCAACCATAGTTAGGTTTATGATGAAACGCATTAAATCATAAATATTCCCCAAACTCACATTTGTTTTCAGACAACCGGCAATAATGCAGGATTATACCGTCGAATTGCGCGCCATCTCATACCGAGTAGCAAAAGTAAGCGAGCCGAAATCGAGCTTTGGACGCTCGCTTGGGCAAGCGAGAGTCCAAATACAATACGTTTTTATACCGTTTAACTGAGCGTCTATTCGGAGTAGTTAGGTTTATGGTTTTATGAAGCAAGATGCTTCTTAAAGTTTTAATTTATTAATTATCATCAGATTACTAGAATGTTGCTAGTGTTTATATTAGGACTCGGAATTGTATTCGGATATTTGACTATTTTAAATTCGAATTTTTTGTTAGTTAAAAAATTCGAATATTTGACTAATCGGATATTCCAATATTTGACTGTTCGAATATTCGACTATGCGTGTTTCTTTTGGAACAGTTATCATACAAGGCTTTTTTGTTCTTAATTTAAATTTACATTTTTTTAAATTTGCTGTTTTAAAAAACTCATTTCCAAATTTGTTTTGATTATGAAAGTCATCTTTTCGTAGTTTTTGAGCACTCTACAAATTTCGAAAAGTTTTTATTTTATATACCTAGAGGCGTTTTTGATGCTACATTACGTAAACAAATATCACAAGTTTTTGATGTTCGTTTAATACTTTGTATTAAATATTCCGCAATGTTGTATAATGAGTTCATGTCACTGTAATTAAGATTAAGCCCAGAAAAGTTAATGTTTTTGGGTAGAGACACTTCGCTATATCTTCCATCACTCTTTAACACACAAACACAGACACAGACACTATGGTGTTATGAAAATCCTTAAATGTTTTTAACGACACTATATTTACAACAAAGTAAAGTTACACCAATAACTACGTTCTTATAAGGAAAAAGGGACAACCAAGATACGAAAGAACACGTTCACAAGAGGTAAACAAAGGAAATTTTGCCTCGTTCGTCCGCCATGAGGAGGCAAAACTAGCCCGGTCAATAAAAATCGATAAATCGATTGTCGCCACTGTCTTGTATATAGTCACTGTATAGGCGACGCGCCGCCTGCGCGCCTGCTACGCGTAAGCGACGAGCGCGGTTGTCTCGCGCGCCTACTGCGAGCCATGTAGAGTGACGCGCTTGCCACGAATTGAACTTCTTCACTCCCGGCCTCCATGATTTCTCGCGCGATTGCTACGCGCCTACTAGTACCCGTCCACACTGCGCCTCGCTCTTTCTTTGATCTGCCGTCAAAAAACCGACAGCAGACGGGTAGTGACGCGCCTCGGACAGGCGGCTCTAGCGCCGCGCGCGCTCCTCGTCCACACCTAGGGATTTTGGACTGTCGCGTGCGTGTTGCGCGCGCGTCGCGTCAGGTCTGTACGCACCTTTACATATTCTTTTCTGGCATACATAGAATAAATTGTGTCCGGAATTATATTTATGAAATATTTTGTAAATTTGGTTTTGCGGTCTTTTGCGTGAAAGACTTACTGGAAGCGTAATCCTGATTGCGAACGTTGTTGGGCTCAATTTTGCTGCATCTGCAGCTCGCTGTATCACATTCTCAATTTGAAGTGGGATTCCGTTTCGGACTTGTTCCTTTTCCAGTTTGAAAAAGCCAACAAGTTGAAAAACCAATGTTTTTGATTGACAGTGAAGGATACTTCACATAAAAAAGTGTTTAAAAATGAATAATCATTGTACACCATTTTTTTTCAAAAGTTTATTGTCACCGTCGTTTGGCATATACTCAACGAAGATAAACAAAAATGACGTCATTACAAATGGGTGTAATTCCGACTTTATATACCACTGAAATATAATATTATGAAGATCTCATAGAAGGGACAGAATTGCAATAAAAAAAGTTTATTTGGAATAGATCCTTTTTACGTTTTGTTATACTTCGCACCTAGGACCTTCTAGTGGTTGCCGTGTTTATGTTAATTTGACCATTGAAAATGTTTCTGTTTTCCTGGTATAGGGCCTCAAATAGTGAAAAAGTGCATGCTACATTTGCCACACATGACGTCATACGCGTGATAGATCGTGTTAGTTTTTTTTATTTAAACCTAAATTTGATTATAACGTATCGGAATCCGTTCAAGGACTAAAATAAATTGACACTAACTGAAACTAAGCGAAAGTTTATTGAACGACTAACCAAAACTATCCAAAAGCACCAAAACGGGCTAAGACGTATCGACATAGATTTAATATATTGAAGTAAGTTAAAACTAACCCAAATTAACCGAATTTTGGTGACTAACCAAGACTATCCAAAAACATTAAAATTTCTTAAAACATATCGGAATCGGTTCAAATGACTAAAATAAATTGAAACTAACTTAGAGTAACCGAAAGATGACTGAATGACTAACCAATATTGAAGTAAGTTAAAACTAACCAAAATTAACCGAAATTTGGTGACAAACCAAATTAACCAAACACATTAAAATTGCTTGTAACGTACCGGAACTGGTTCAAATGACTAAAATATAATAAAACCAACTGAAATTTACCGAAAGTTCATTGAACGACTAACTAACCAAAAGTGGCCAAAAGCACCAAAAACGGGCTAAATTATATCGAAATAGATTAAAAATAATGAAGTAAGTTAAAAACTAACCCAAATTAACTGAATTTTGATGACTAGCCAAAACCATTAAAATTGCTTAAAACGTATCGGAACCGGTTCAAATGACTAAAATAAATTGGAACTAACTTAAAGTAACCGAAAGATGATTGAATGACTAACCAAAAGTACAAAAAGCAACAAAACGGGCTAAGATATATCGAAATAGATTAAAAATATTGAAAAAACCTAACTAAACCTAACCCAATTTAACCGAATTTTGGCGACTAACCAAAACTAACCAAAAACATTAAAATTGCTTATAACTTACCGAAACCGACTAAAACATATTAGAACTAACTGAACTTTACCGAAAGTTGATTGAACAACTAACCAAACCTAACAAATAATATTGAAGTAATGGTGACTAACCAAAAATACTAAACTTGGTTATAACCTATCGCAATCAAATGATTAAAATAAATTAAAACTAACTGAACGATGATTGAACGACTAACCAAAACTAACCACAAGTAACAAAAGGCACCAAAAAGGGCTAAAACATATCGGAAAAAAGGTAAGTTGAAACTAACTTAAATTAACCAAATTTTGGCCACTAACTAATGTTAACCAAAAATATTAAAATTGGCTATAACGTATCGGATACGGTTCAAATGACTGAAATAAATTAAAACTGACTAAACCTAACCAAAAACTGATTGAATGTGTAATCAAAACTAATCAAAACTAACCAAAAACACCAAAAAGGGCTAAAACGTATTAAAAAAGATTAAAATATTAAGCCGCGACTATTGGCGACTAACTAAAATTAACCAAAAACGTTTAAATTAGTTATAACGTATCGAAACCGGTTCAAATGACTCAAAAAAAATGGAACTGATAATTGATTGAATATCTAACCAAAAGTAACTAAAAGCACCAAAACGGGCTAAAACGTATAGAAATATATTAAAAATTTCGAAGTAAGTTAAAACTAATTTAAATTAGCCTTATTTTGGTGTCTATCAAAATATAACCAAAAACCCTAAAATTGGTTATAACGTATCGGAACCGGTTTAAATGACTAAAAAAAGTTGAAACTAACTGAAATTAGCCGAAAAATTAGTGAATGACTAGACAAAAGTAACCAAAAGCATCAAAATGGGCTAAAATATATCAGAACACATTAAAAATATTAAGGTAAGTTGAAACGAACTTAAATTAACCGAATTTTGCCAACAAACTAAAATTAATCAAAAACATTAAAATTGGTTATAACGTATCGGAACCGGCTCAAATTACTAAAATAATTTAAAACTAACTAAAGCTAACCGAAAGCAGATTGAATGACTAACCAAAACTAATCACAAGTAACCAAAAGCACCAAAACGGTCTAAAATGTATCAGAATAAGTTGCAAAAATTAAAGTAAGTTAAAACTAACCGAAACGAACCGCTTTTGTGCGCTAACCAAAACTAAACAAAAAGATTAAATTTGATTATAACGTATCGGAATCGGTTCAAATGACTAAAATAAATTGGAACTAACTGAAACTAACGGAAAGTTGATTCAACGACTAATCAAAAGTATCTAAAAATAACCAAATGCACCAAAACGGGCTAAAACGAATCGGAACAGGTTAAAAATATTACAGTAATGTTATGGCTAATTATATAATAAAAGATTTTCGTATCTAAAAGTGAAAGGTCATTTTATAGTTCTTCATAACAGCACGTTTTTTATTTATATTTTTTTAATTATGTTAATGTTTAATATTATTGTTAAAAATGCATTTCTTTAATTATATATATTATAAATACTTGTGTTTGTATTTTTAATTTTTTAAACTCTGCTTTTAGAAACTATTTGAATTCATCACAAATCACATTTTTGCGTTTTTATTCATAATTTTCAATGCATCTTTGCGCAGGACTGTGAATTTTTTCAAGTCAGTTTTTGAAGTGAAGCTTTTTTAGCGAGGGTAGTAAGTTCGAAAAATTGAAAAAAAAAAACTCAAAAATTGTTCGGAAAGTTAATAAAAGTATTATAAAACAAAATAAGAAAAAAAATAATAAAAAAAGTTATAGAAGCGCGGTTTTCGGCAAAAAAAAGGCAAAGGAGATGAGCTACAAGATCGGGGATGGCTAAATGGGAAAGAAAAAATAAATATTATGAAAAAAAGGTTGAAAAAAAGGAAAAAGAAGTGTCGAAACCAATGGAAAAAATTAAAGAAAAAAAGCTTTAAAACACAAAAACTCAAATCCTAATATCTCTTTCAGAAGTTTCACTTCAGTTGTGTGCTTATAAATGTGAGGCGCATATATTTTTATAATGTGTAACGTGTTATGTAGTTTAATTGATTATGCTTTTTCACTTAATAAAACTGTTTCAAGAAAAATCATAGGTTTATTTTATATTCTCAACTCTTTTTAATATCCACTGTTCCTTTGTATTTTATTTTTTCAGACATACCTCTGTTCCTGTTGCAGCTATCAAGTTGCTTTAAAAGGAAAATTCCTTGTAGATTGAATTGTAGATTGAACCGAATTTGCCATTAATTTTAAGCGTGTTAGCTTTCGAAGTAATGAAAAGAAGATATACTGATAATAACAAACAAACTCTTTGACAAAATTTGAAAATAGAATATAACATTTTAGCCGTTATTAATATTTGCTTCATTTCTCGCAATTGGACGGTGAACATTTAGATGGGAACGTTAACACTTTGGAGGCACACAATCACATAAATGTAGAGTGCCAATGATCTATTTTCTTTATATAGTATTCTTTATAGATTCAATACCGAATCCAGATATGGCTTTTCTTTACCTGGTATAAACCTAGTTTTTCTTTTAAAGAGAGCGCATTGTGTAGTATGCTAAAAATCCGCTGAAAAATATCCCGAGGGCTTTTAAATTCAAAAGCTGTTTGAAACGTGCCGCATTTTGTAAGCACGTAGTTTAAATTAAAACGCGCTATCGTGGTGCTCTTTTTCAATTACAGTCTGTGCTCGGTATACCGAATTCAGATAGAGACGCCATTCTGTGTCACATTTAAATAGGACGAATTTGTATTGATTGCACAAGAAACTACATTTCTATTTTCAAGTTAAAGCAAGTAGATATTTTATCCTCATTTTTCGATTGTTTAGTATTTTATAGGGAAAAGATAAAAATAGCACTGTCAGAGCACCAATTAAATCTTATGCACCTCCCTAACAGCGTATTCCACGCCTCGCGAACTACGTTCCTGTTGAAGCCGTTTGGGTGCTCTACTGCTTACGTAGTTCGAAGATATAAATATGGAGGGAAACTAGAAAAGTTTAAAATTAACTTTTATAATCAAGAATCAGAATCTGTCATAGAGACCTTGTAATAAAGGTAGTTGCACCTAAATAAATAATAACGGGTTCTACATGACCTTGTATACTAAATTCTGTTATCTAGATCAAAACAGTTTATAAAATATGTATAGTAGTTATTTATACAGCAAATTTTAAGTTCAGATTCACGTGAATTTTATAGTATTATCAGGTCTCAAGCGATATAAATTTTAAATTATTGTTTTAACCGGAATAATTGCAGATCAAGTTTTGCAAAAATTGCCACTTTAAGTATATTTTAATTTTTAAACATGAGAGATAACTGGGTACCTATATAAAATGATAACTGGGTACCTATATATAAGATGTTGAATCCCCGATATTAAAGTAATTGGCTGATGAATGTCTTCTTTCCGGTAAGCGCATCAGTGAATCAACAACATTCATAGATAGTCAGGTTCTCGTGGGTGAAAGCCCACACACGTTCCTCTGAAGAGTCCCGAAAGGATGAAACTATCGGGGGTAAGATTTTCGAACGTCTCACTCTTGTTGTTGTGTTTTCATTGTGGACATGGAGCATTGAGCTTGATGAGATTCAAGACATGTCTCCAACCAGGAATTGAGATATTCCTGACATTGCTCTGGGTGTAGTGTGAATCATCACATTACATATCTATCCCCAGAGAAAGCGGAATCAGCAGTATAATTCAATGCCGGTAGGAGTATTAGCTCTCGGAGTAGTTGTCTCTGCTGATCCAATCTTCTCACTTATAGCCCAACACGGGGCTTGTCCAGACGATGGAGCATTCTCGGTTCGAGCGACGGCTGATGAATGTCTTCTTTCCGGTAGGGGCATCAGTGAATCAACAACATTCATAGATAGTTAGGTTCTCGTGGGTGAAAGCCCACACACGTTCCTCTGATGAGTCCCGAAAGGACGAAACTATCGGGGGGAAGATTTTTCGAAAGTCTCACTCTTGCCGTTGTGTTTTCATTGTGGACATGGAGCATTGAGCTTGGTGAGATTCAAGACATGTCTCCAACCAGGAATTGAGATATTCCTGACATTGCTCTGGGTGTAATGTGAATCATCACATTATATATATACAGTATGTCTCACTAACTTGGAACCATATGGGAAACTTCTTTATTGTTGATTTTACCAAAAAAAGTTGCTCCTGATAAAAAGTTCTGCTTCCTGAGAAAATAATATTAGACTATTAAAACTTGAATCAGCCTATACAGAGTGGTCATAAAGTAGGTAAATGTACAAGGTGTCCGGGAATACCGTTCGAATAATTTTAGGAGTGATTCTACATAAGAAAACATGAAAATTTTTTTATATGAACATGGGTCCGAAAATGCATAGTTTCCAAGATACAGGGTGTCAAACTTTTTATAAAAAAAACAGTTTTTTGTTAATATCTTAAATATGATTTTACTGGCTTTGTTGAAATTTGGCAGTGTTATCTGTAGTAATAAGGGGCTCATTTTGCCTTAATTAGATTAAAAATATAAAGTCCAGTGGCGTCCCGGGGGGGCATCATACCGAATATTATTGACAAAGAAATGTGCGCCACTGACTCTTTTAAACATTTTATATTTTTTTCGTATTAAGCAACTAAAAATACAACATTTTTGTTTCTTTAATTGTTTTCGTATCTTGTTTCGTTTTCGAGAAAAAAAAATAAAACCAGTTTATTACAGCGTTTGATGTAA
>MU183199.1:44343-58352 GCA_016904865.1 Pissodes strobi
TGCACAAGTGCAAGTTTAGTGACCCTAATGAAATGGGTACCTATATAATAATCATTAAATATAGGTACACATTTCATTAGGATCACTAAACTTGCATTTGTGCAGTTTACATCCTTGAGCCTGGGTCGAAGAGGCTCTATAACAATTCAAACCAAATTTAATCATTTGTGGAGCCAAAGGCAATCAATTCCAGGGTAAGAATGAATCGTCCACAACAATATAGAACATATTTACATAACAGGTAATGATGAGAAAAATGGGGATATTGGTAATAAGGGCCACCCTGGAAAAATTGCGAATGAATATAACGTTTTTCTGGTATCAATAATTCCAGACTTGGTAAAACATGTGAACACAGATATATTAAGTTATAAAATACCGCAAAACAATCAGTCAATGCTTCTAAGACCAATATCTGCAAATGAGCTATGCGAACTTTAAAAAAAAAATTAAATAAGCACAACAATGTAATGGATAAGATACCGACTAGTATTGTTAAAATGACAATTCCTGTAACAAAAGAAATATTAGCTTATATCATAAGTAATTCAGGCATGGTATTTTTCCAGATAGACTCAAGGTAGCACTCATAAAACCATTATTGAAAAACGGCGATCCCCAATTATATGAAAGTTATAGACCTGTAAGTCTGTTACCGGCTTTGTCAAAATTGTTCGAGTTGGACATGTGTCAACAATTGTTAAACATTTTAACTAAATGCAATATTTTAAATGCAAGTCAGCATGGATTTGTACAGGGCAGATTCACATCGAGAAAGGAAATCTAGCCATTGGTATTGCTTTGGATCTGTCTAAAGGATACTACTGTGTTAACCCAGAATTACTTTTGGAGAAATTGGAGAGGTACTGCGTCAGGGGAAATGCACAATTTCTTTTCAAGCCTTATATCTCAGGCAGAATGCGCAGAGAGTCAAGGTAACGAGAAATGGGCAAACAGTTTTTTTCAAATTCCATGGAAAATAAAATTGGAATTGCTTAGGGTAGTATAGCTGGTCTCATTTTGTTTGTGATATTTTTGAACGACCTGTATAAATCCGACCCGTAATAAATCGCCAAAACGAAAACATAACTTGTTATGCAGATGATACCAGTCTAATTACAGGAGCCACAGATTTACCAGATGTAGTATCAGAAGGATCGTCATTGTTTGGGAGGGCCAGTGAATGGTTTTATGAAATTAAATTATTGTTAAATAAAAAAAAACAAATATTTTGATGTTTAGAACAAAACATTGCAACGTTAAAAAGCCATTAACAGTAAAGATTGGAGAAACAGATATTGACTTGGTCGAAGATGCAGTTTTTGGGAATTCACTTGGATGAGTTTTTGGACTGGACCATACATATACATCACTTAATGCAAAAGCTCAATTCGATTTATTATGGAATTAGGGTTGTGGGAAGATATATGAATGTGAGATGTTTAAGAATAATATATCATGGAAATTTTGGATCGATTTTAAAGAATGGCATAATGTTTTAGGGTAGTAACAATCATACACACAAAGTTTTGTAATACAAACAAGAGTCTTGGTAACTATTAAGAAAATGGGTTTTATTAAGAGATGTAGGGGTGTATTTAAATCATTTGGTATTCTAATTGTTTATGGACTGTATATTTATGAATGTCTTTTGTTTATCCAAAATCCAAAAATAAGATTTTGTTTGAACCCGAAATTGGACACCAATACAATTCTAGAACACGTAACATCACTTATCCTATTCATAGATTTTCCCTGACAGAAAGGAGTCCAAGCTATAATATGTGTATAAGATTTTTCAATAATTTGCCTAATGACATTAAATGTGTAAATAACCTTAGATTATTAAAAATTAGAATAAAAGCATTTTTAATCAAATTGGAACCATACTGTATAGATGATTATTTTGGACAGGTATTGTCAATAAATGTTTCCCTTTTTTGTTCTTCTTTTTCACTTTATACTTCTTTTTGTTGACGCCGTTTCACTTTGTCTTTGTATGTTTTCATGTGCCATGTACAGAAAATTTATTTTTAGGTGATTTGAAATAAAAAGCATTTATTATTATTATTATTATGATTGCACTCCCTCTAAAGGAAACATTCACTTATTCCAGATATCTCGGATATCAAAAGAATTACGCTCTGAGGGAACCCTTTCCATGTTATCGGGTCCTTGGTGGCATCTACGGATTTCCTACAAATTTTCGGACGGTACGAAAATATGAAAATGCAGTTTTTACACAACACCCTGTCATGCGAAATTATCGGTAATTTTGATGCACTTGTGCAATTACTTCCGAAAGTTTCTGTTGGACTGTGTTGTTATTCTACTTTCCCATGCATACATACATGTTGATACATTGATTTGTAAAAGAATTCAAATTTTGTTTAATTATTTTGGTAAATGTAATGTTTCAAAACATCCAAAAAGTGTTAACACAGCTTATTCAATAACCAGCTACTCATCTTGCGGCGGCATCACTTGATTTGGGAAAGTCAAGTGAAAATTTTAGAAGAGGGCCATGAGTTAATATTTTTCTAAACGTCTGGGCATCCGAATAAAACCTTTGACAGTTAGTTTAATTTAAAATACGTTGTTTTATCGTCTAAAATCCGTTTGAAAACGGTTTTAAATGGCAAAATTTTATGAAAATCCGAAATTTCCGGTCGTTTTAGGGCAATAGCCGTAGTTTCGGGCGAATTTGTCGTGGATTTTGAAGGGAATATTCATTTTAAATTCAGTTCGTTTCGTGTCATTACATTGCCTGAAAAATCACGAGACCGTGAAACTGAACCGCTAAGGGCACTGTCAGGATGCGTAGTGCCCGACACTCCAACTTTCCGATTTCGATAGAGATGAATAGCTGGTTATTGAATAAGCTGTGGTGTTAATTTAAAATCAAATTCGATCAGAAATGTGCAGTTATTCTAAATTTAGTAATAGTTTAGCTATTGTAGGTATTCATAATAGAAAATAGGAAAGTGTACAAAATAACTTTGAAAAAAGTATGTAAAAATATCCACTATTCTGCAACGTGCCTTATAACATATATCTACGGAACTTTTATCGACAGCTTATCTGAAAAGTTTTGCATTCTTAAAACTTTGCTTTATTCTTAGAACGTAACTTCGCTTTGAATATAACTCGGAATAAAGTTTTTGAGAAGATGAAAGAGTTGAAAAGTTCAAGAGGTATAGCGAACTTTTTATGATATTACATGTTATACAGAAGTAAGGAATTGAGTATTAAATAAATATGGCTTCAGATAAAATGTAAACAAGATTGGAAATCGAACGTTATAGAAGTAGTAGGATGATGCAAGAAGGCATACAACTTTTAATAGAATAAGGCAGGGCTTTACCCTCATTTCTGACAAGTTGATACCATGAAAATAAGAAAAGGTGATAATATAAGTTGTTGAAATATAATGCATTATATTATGTGTAAAGCTTCATTACGTGCGTTATGAATTCAGTCAAATCACTGGCGTATCATTATCACTACGAAATTTTGATAGAGGTACACATATCTACGTACGTAATGAAGTTAAAAAGATTAATATTTGCAATTGAATGTCTAATCAAATCAAATCAAATCATTTATTATGCTCTTACACAATAGCTTACATTTGTCAGTAAAAAAAATGCATACATTGTTTAGCTCAGAATAAATACTGCAAAGAAGAATATATACACATACACATCATATTGCATTATATACAGTGTCGCACAAAAATATGGAAACGGCTATTTTACTCGGAAGCCCCTGTATCAAACGGATTCAAATTTGGGTTATAGGTGTCGTAGCCACATTGTAAAACCCGCCGTTTTACAAAACGTTTAGACATTTTACAAAAGGCGTCAGATTGTCAATTTCTCGTTTAACATTCATTATTTTCCTATCTGGCTAGTCGGATTGTAAAATGCCTAGGTGTCTTATAAAACGACGGCTAGATTATCAAATGTTTAAGATTAACTTCTGCTTGACATTCTGGCGGGTGAGACGTTGTAGTCATTTTGTAAAATAAAAGTTTTATTTAAAAGTTAGCACAATAAAATTTTTTATTAATGTATTTAAGTATGTTATATGGGTCACCATGTGAATTAAAACATAATATAACGAATATTTTACATATTTTTTTTAATACACAGAACAAAATGAAGAACAAATGAACATAAGATATTTAAAAAAACAACATTCGTTAAGCTTAAAAGAAACAATAAGCATATTTTATTTATTAGAACATGGACCACTGAAATGACACCTACTGTGGCATTTTCCTCGTGCCTTGAAGCAACCCAACTAACGAACTAACCCAAACTAACCCGCCGCGCCGTAACGTCAAACAGAGGATAATCTTAAACATTTGACAATCTGGCCTCGCGTTGAACGTCGTTTTATAAAACGCCTAGACATTGATAATCCGGCTAGCCAGACAGCAAAATAATGAAAGGTTGACAAAAATTTGACAATTTGGCCGCTATTTATAAAACGCCTAGGCCATTTATAAAACGACGGGTTTTGTAATCTGGCTACGACATAGGCATAAACAATGATTTTGCACTCATTGGTAATATCTGCGACGTTGTCAGACCTACCGTTTACGAGATATTGACATTTAGTTTCGATTTTCTTCTGCATGTATTTTATCTATTTTTTTCGGACTCCTCGATTAATTTAGAGCATGTATTGATACAAAAATAATGCTTTGAACTCATCTACGTCCCAGGAAAAAAATGATGAATTTTTGTAATGGTAGCGGCTACCTTTGTATACCATACTAAAAGTCACCAGTAAATGTTAAATAAAAAATGTCAAAATGTCAGTATCGTGTTAATTTACATTGTGAAATTGCCAGATTTTTTGCTAGTAAAAAAAAGTAAAATGTCGCACTTAAATGAAAAAGAGCGGATCATAATTCTTATGATGCGAGGATATGGGGATCGCGTGAGGTCATTTCAAGAGGTGGTGAATTTATTTAAAGATTAATTTCCGGAACGCAACCCTATTGTAAAATCTACTGTTCAAAAAACCATCAAGGGATTCGAAGAAAATGGTACTATTCAAGACAAAATAAAAACTGGTCGGCCAAAAAGTCGAACAAATGTAACAAAAAGCTTAGAAACATTACTGATGTTCGTCGAAACCCCACACACTTCAGTAAGAAATGTTGCACAATCAGTATACAGGGGCCTTGTTATCTTGTGTGAATGAAAACATATCTAAAACCTGCGAAAGTTCGAATAATAAGTGGAATCTTTGCTACGAGAAAAGTTATGTAATTATGCATGTGATATGTGGTTAATTGAAGAAACATTCAACTCAATTCAAAAGCAATGTACTGTGAAACAAACTTGGCCGTGAGAATAGTGTATAAAAAATCACATTTTTAATATCAGATATGCAACTGAAACGTGATTTGGACTTTTTCTTTACCAATTAATTTTTATTTGCCATACGATTGTGAACTTGTAAGCATCTGTAAAGTGCAGTAAACAAATTAATAAAAGGAGAAATTTACCATTGCAGTAAACTTTGGCATATATTTAAATTTGACTCTAATTGCAATTTTATTCTTCGGTTAGCTACGGTTTTTCGGTTTTTGTTGTCTTATCATTTAATTAATCATTTCACATTATAGCAGTTTCTGTAGTTAATAAAACTGAAAGACCTCAAACATGTAGCTTTTTTTTAGTTTTATACATGTAGGTAAGTAAGTTTTGTTTATAATGCAATGGTTCAAACACTTAGATTCGTAAAAGTTCATTTAATTTTTGTACAAGTTTTGCTTATTATGTAGCTGTAAATATCGCCATTACGGCCTTAGTTCAAACTTTTAATAATATTTATGCTATTTTTAACAGGACATCTCCTGTAAAATATATTAAATGGGCGATGGTATAGCATAATATTGTATTTGAGTCTGTTGTACTTCAGTTATAACCAAAACTAACTAAAGTAACTTAAACAAAGTAGAGTAGATTGACACCATAAAATAAAACAAGTATGAGAGAAAATGAAAACAATGCTAATTTATTTCCAAAGAACGAATAATAAGTAGTAATAATTCACTCATTATAAAAAACCATACCACACAATCGATGGAAAGAGATGTTGTAATTTAAGGTTCTTGTATCATGTTTTACATAAGGGGTCATAGTATCTTCTGTGTTTATGAGCACACTGTTTCCTGCTCATCGCTAAAATAATACTCATCATCCGAGTGACAAGAATTGAGATCGATAATGACCGGTAATATATACAAAGCATCTCTCCTTTTTCCAGTCCTCGCTAATTATTGTATTATAGCATTTGTGTGATGAACATAACTTCTCCATTTTTTTTGTGTAATCTAAAACAGATTCTCTTATAAAAGAGCAATATGTAAAAGTTAGACCAGATTCTTACCTTTTGAAGTGCTTCATTCCACAAATTTAAAACAGCTTCGCTTGTGACAGGATGTATCAAACTCATGCATCTGCTTGTGACAGCATGTAGCGAACTGATACAAGCCTATAGGATTATATTAGCAGATCAGTAGATATCTGCACTATCTCAATATTCATCAGATTCGTTTGCAATGAACGCAGTGTGAGATGTTCGCCTACAATAAAACCGAAATAATGAATAAATTATTTAAAATAATGAAAAATTAAATGCAGATTACCTTTCTCATACATGCTCTCCTTATAGTATGGCCATGAACTTTGTGAAGAGGCTCTCCATCAGAGGAAATAATAGCAATATTTGCCTTGGTTTTAAAGTCAACAAGTTTCTAGACTGCTTTTCAATGCATTCTTTGCACAGTGGCTGAAGATATTCCTAAAGCATCAGAAACTCTCTACAACAAATAATCCTACTCTTTATATATTGTAAAAACTGCACTTTTGTATCAACTTACATTAGGTATATACTGCACTCACGGGTAAAAGCGTTTTTCCTGCTGCTTGTTCGCGATTAAAATAGTGTATTAGTTTTAAAATGAGGACTCGCTCATTTTCAGTGTACCGATGTCCAGGCATTTTCAACTGCGATAACAATCACAAATAAAAACAAAAAAATACGTTGGAGGGACTTTAAAAAGTAAATAAATATATATTTGACACTTTGACAGATGAGGAATTTCATTAAATTCATCTGATATCCTAGCATGCGCAGCTCAACGTACGTCCGTGACGTCAAATTTCTGTCACCCCCGATTGACGGTGGTATGAGAGAGAAAGACAAGGTATGACGTAACGATCAACGCTCGGTTTACAAACTATATCTAGAGTCCTACTATCTATATATTCGCAATTTACAAAAATTTTATCAATACCTACTTGACCCTGTTTGTGTTATTCTCGTATTTACAAAAATTGTTTGATTTAAATTGAAAGATTGGAGCAATGAGTTGAAATTATTTTTGTTGTTGCTGTTATTTAGCATGTCTATATTAAAGTCACCCGCAATTACAATTTTTTTATTTTCGCCTAGCTGTACACTCAACTGAAGCACACTCGAATTTATTTCTTATCGAAAGTTTATTTATTTTATTTCGCGTTTGAAACCTGACACTTTTTTGTGCATACACAGCACTCCCTCCATGATGTACAATAACTTGCTCCCAATCTAGAATCTTTAATGGATAAATATTTCAGCTGCTCAAATGATTTCCAGTGCTCCGTAATACAGAGGAAATTGAAGTTGCAGATTATTTAATCGATCCAGACCATTTCCTAATGATTTTACATTTTGGTGTATCAATCCAAAATCCTGATACGGGATCAAATAAATAACATTATAAAATAGCTTTATGTGAGAAACATTCCAGCATTGGTCTACCCCAGTAGGAGGTGTCTGAGGAACATTCTTCATGGAATTATTATTTCTTGCTCTTTTTATATCTTGTTTTTGATTTTCTATAAAAAATCATCAGCATAATTTATATTATTTCTATATCTGAACAGTCTTTTTTAGTATTCTGAACAATTCGTGTCTCGGGCCGAGTGCTTTGCTTCTTCCAGCTTAATTTTTTGACAATTTGGACAAGTAAAATTTTTTTCTGTACAGATGGATATTGGATGGGCTCCCCCACATTTCGCACATCCTTGTTTCTCTGTGCAATACTTTGCTGCATGATTGAATCCCGAACATTTAAAGCACATAGCAAGATTTAGATGTTCATACACATAGACGGTAACTAAGTCAAAATAGTAGTTTTCCAAATCAGTGCGCACGAGAGAGCAGTTAGACGAACGACGCGAAGCGGAGTTCGGATAAGCTTTAAGCGCGGAAAAACTACTTTGCGCACGTGTTATAGGAAAAATATTTTTTCTAAGAGTGAAATAACTATAATTTTTTTAAATTTTTATTGCCGTCAAAAACAACAACTTATAACTACCTATTTATTATTATTAACAACACATCTACATCTAGTACGACATTTTTACCTTCATGATCTGCAATAAAATTAAAAATGCGACCAACTGCACATTTAATATTAATGTTGTTAATAATAATAAATAGGTAGTTATAAGTTGATGGTTTTGATGCCAATAAAAACTAAGAAAAAATGTATAGTTATTTTACTCGTATAAAAACATTATTCCTAACACGTGCGCAAAGTAGTTTTCCCCCACTTAAAGCTTATCCGAACTTTTGTCAAGTGTGATTTTATAAGTGTAATTTTTTCCCGCATAGTGTGCGGAAAAATTTTTGCAAAGTGCTACTTTGCATATGCAAAAGTGTGCGCAAAAAGGTTCTTTGCGGTCACTCGTAGAAAAAATATTTTCCTCCCTTTAGGAACCACTTTGCAATTCTTGTTGGCCCTTTGAGGATCCAATTTCTAAGGAAGGATTTCCGCATTGTCTTTTTGCTATTGCCTTAATTTTGTCCTTTATTGTTTCTTGCAGTTCTTCTACAATTTCGAAATAAAATTTTTCTAATTCTTCCACAAACTCTTCGTTAGAAAAACCTATTTCTATGCCTGTTACCATGGAGGTGGGATTTGTACTAACATTTTCTTTGACTGTCATGTTGGCCATGATGCCTACAGCTTTTTTTAAACTTTTCCTGTTGATTTTGTCGAAGCTTTGTATAATTATCCCTATATAATAAGCTGCTTGATCTGAGGACCATGATATATTTCGGCTATCAGTTTTCCATGCTAATTCCAGGAAATGTTTCGATTTAAGTCTCCAGAAATTGCTTCATAAGCCACAACTTGATATGTTATTATTAATAATATTAATATTAATAATAATAATAATAATAATAATAATAATAATAATAATAATAATAATAATAATTATTATTATTATTATTATTATTATTATTATTATTATTGTTATTATTATTATTCCAACGATCAGAAAAAACATTCTACAGAGCGTTAAATACGAGGGCTAGAGAATGGAACAACGAATTCCCCAGCAGTGACGATGTTTAACAATTTTGGAGAGAACAGTTGGGAACACCGACCCAAAGCAACACTAGAGCAGGCTGGATTGCGGGGGAGCGCCGTATCTCCCAGGAATACGACAAAATTCCTGACGAGCCGTTTACGACAGCAGAAGTGACAAACGTCATCAGAGATACCCATAACTGGAAGGCACCTGGCCCAGATGAAATACAGAACTACTGGCTCAAGAATCTCCAATTTACCAGCGAAAAATTATTATTTATTTTATAATTCAATTACAAATTTAATTAATGACGTAATCGCCAATCCTGAGAATATGCCACGCTTTCTATTTCGGGGTGCCACATACCTTCTATCAAAGGACCCGGAAAACACCGAGGATCCATCCAAGTACCGACCAATCACTGTGAGCGAAACAAGATCGTAGCTGACCAACAGAAAGGATGCGCTAAGGGTTCAATGGGGTGCATAATCGACTCTGTCATCTATAACCAGGCATTTTCGATGCGTAGGAATCTGTACATGGCTTAAATCGATTATAAAAAGGCTTACGACTCTGTGCCTCATGAGTGGCTACTAGAGATTCTTCAAATATATAAGACTGATAATATTGTTAACTTTTTAAGGCATGCCATGATATCTTAGTAAACGAAAATATATCTTAATGAAGCCGGAATTACCACCGAAACATACCAATAAAAAAGGGTATATTTCAAGGAGACGCCCTCAGATCGCTATGGTTCTGTATTGCGATGAACCCTCTATCCCACCAGCTGAATTCTACTTCCTATGGATACAATATCAAAAACAACAATGAAGCAGGAGAAAAAGTCAATCGTTTGCTCTATATGGATGACCTGAAATTTATGGGAGCTACCAAAAACCAGCTGGAGCAAATGTTGAAGATTGTAGAGCAATTCTACATAGATATTGGAATGCAGTTTGGACTGGAAAAGTACCGTACAGTGAACATCGTACGAGGTTAAGTAGGTATGTCTAGGTCACTTTGAACTTAGGGATGGCCAGAACATCGAGGCAATAAAGGGAGATGAATTTTACAAGTACCTCGGAATTAAACAAACAATGCGCATAGTACATGGATGGCGCAATGAAGGCTGAATTAACAGAAGAATTTACTAGAAGGATAAAACGTTTAATAAAAAGTTAACTTAACAGCAAAAATCTCTGCAAGGCTATCGATACTTATGCCGTCTAAGTTATTGGATACTCGTTTGGATTGGTAGCATGGACCGGCACTGACAATGAAAATCTTCAGCGGAAAACAAGAACCTTACTTGCAAGAGCACACTCAGGAAAGCGAATTCCTCAGAAGTTCATAGGGCAGTGTGTAATGTAGATGACTCTACACTACTGCTTTTAAAAGAACACCAGGTTCAAGGCAGTCATCATACCGACATTGAGAAAATACGAGTGTGGAACGAAAAGCCTTTACATGGGAGGCATGCGAATGAGGATACCCAGGATCACGTCGACAATACAGCGTCGAACTATTGCTTAGATTCAGGACAAATTTTTCCCGAAACCGAAGGCTTTCTGCTGGCTATTCCAGATCAAGTGATTCCCACCAGAAACTAACTCAAGTATATGATTGGAGATGCTTCGGTGGCGGATGATCGATGTCGATACGGCTGTGAAACCACTGAGACCATTAATCATATTACAGGAGGATGTCAAACGTTTGTAGCAACAGAATATAAAGTCAGGCATGATGCAGTTGCGAAGATAATCCATCAGGAACTCGCAGACAAGCTGTTGCTGCTGCAGACGGAAAAGGTAAGTTACTATAAATACAATTCCGAATCTGTTTTAGAAAGTAGCAACCATAAGATCTACTGGGACCGTACTGCATACTGACCAGCCGGCGACCCACAATAGACCAGACATCATTCTCATAGATAAGCGGGCCAAGGAAGCCACGCTGATCGACACCGCCATACCCAACAACAACAATTTGCAGGTCAAGCACGCTGAAAAGATCGCCAAATATCGAGACTTACCAGAGAAAATCCGGTAACAATGGGGAATTGAGAGAGTAAGAACGATGCCAATCATTGTGTCATCAACAGGACTCATTCCAAAGAACTTGTTAATATTCAATTGATGCAGAAAGTACTTCTCGCAACAGCCAGTACCGTCCGAAAATTTGTAGGAAATCTGTACATGCCACCAAGTACCCGATAACATGGCAAGGGTTCCCTCAGAGCTTAATCCTTTTGATATCCGGGATATCTGGGATAAGTGAATGTTCCCCTAAGAGGGAGTACAAATACCGAAAGGCGAAATCATAATAATAATAATAATAATCATTGTGTTTTAGAAAGTAACAACCATAAGATCTACTGGGACCGCACTGTGCTTACTGACCAGACGGTGATCCACAATAGACCGGACACCATTCTCGTAGATAAGCGGTCCAAGGAAGCCACGCTGATCGACATCGCCATACCCAACAACAACAATTTGCAGGTCAAGCACGCCGAAAAATCGCCAAATATCGAGATTTACAAGAGAAATTCCGGCAGCAATGGGGATGGAAAAAGTAAGAACGGTGCCAATAATTGTGTCATCAACAGGACTTAATCTAAAGAACCTGTTAATAAACATCAAGGAGCTCGGATTGGACAAACATCTCTTAAAATTAATGCAGAAAGCAGTACTTCTCGCAACAGTCCTTATCGTCCGAAAATTTGTAGAAAATCCGTAGATAACATGTAAAGGGTTCCCTCAGAGCTTGACCCTTTTGATACCAGCGATATCTGGGATAAGTGAATGTTCCCCTTAGAGGAAGTGCAAATGCCGTAAGGCTAAATCATAATAATAATAAATATCTTTTATTGCCAACGAAGTCACGAAGGGGTGACAAAGCAACGTCATGAGAGAAATCAATGCTAACAGACTTCACAGACAATTTAGACTATCCTAAAGCTAAGTAATATTAGCAACAAAGTACAATGAAATATATCCTATAAACAATGTAGGTATGACTCAACGAACACATCTAAATTTGTAAAAGAGCTACAATACAATACATAATACATAATCACACACAACAGATAAACCTCATAAGCATAATTATATATTTAAACTAATCTTGAACTAAATTAGACAAAAGACTTTCAATCAGTTCACACCAAAATCAAAGGAGCAAAAACATATTTTTTAGCATAAAATATCACTAACTTTCAAAAACGTTGCATATTTGGAACAGGTTTGATATCATTGGGTAGTGAGCGATAGGCCTTAATTGCCATATAATAAGAGCCTCTTTCATAAAATGTGGAGACATGGGCAGGAATAGCCAATTAATTTCTACTTTGCGTAGCTATATGCATTTCATCACTGTAATTATCAGAGTATAACTAGGGTTACGTCAAGCCAACTTAACCAGTGATACAAAGTACAACGATGAAACAGACATGATGTTTAGATAAAAAAAAATGAGGTCTACAAGAATCCCTGTGACCCAGGCCCAAGATACATCTAATAATTTATTAGTGTTATAAATACATACATTGCTTCCCTCGAAGATCCCAAAGGGCAATATCATAGTTAATGAGAGAGTGAATATAACGGAAAAAATAAATACGAAGGTACGAAGGCAGTCCACAGAGACACAATGTCTCAATCTTCTTACAATAGCACAGACACTGTTTAGTCCGGCCTGTAGTTGTTTTATGTGGACTTCCCAGTTTAAACAGGAATCCAAAACCAAATTCAAGAACTTGACGGAACCAGCTGTAAGGATCGATTTATTGTTTAGTCTAGCCAGAAGTGATACCTGGTCAGTCCCCAAATTAGAGAAACACATTAATCCTGCTTTCCAACATTCAACTGGGGGAAGTTGTTGTAACACCAGTATGGCACATCATTTGCCATTTAACTGCACTCCTTCGACAATTCCACCTGAGACTGGCCAGCAAGCAGTGCAGAAAAGTCGGGCGCATATTTACACATCCCGCAATTTTCGGATGCGACATCCAGATTATTTGCATACAAGATAAAAAGGAGTGGCCCAAGGATCGAACCCTGTTGCACTCCCTGCACTATCTCTATCTCCCTAGAAAAGTTTGATTAACACCCCCCCTAGGTATAGATACCGCATGTATTCTGTGCTCTGAATATGATTGCAGCAAATCAGCGCAAATATACCTCAGACCGAAACCGTGACATTTTCGAAGCAATCGCTGATAACTCAATGATTCAAATGCGTTTGATACAGACCGACCACCTGATGATTTTATCTATATTTTCGTAAATAAATTTTAAAGTGATGAAAATTTCATGTTGTGTAGAACTCGATTGTCTAAATCCAAACTGTTGATTATTTAGTATATTACATTAATTTAAGAACTTTTTTATATGGCTTTTGTATATAGCCTCCTCAAAGACTTTTGACACCGCTGGTAGCAAGGACACAGGTCTGTAATTTGCACAAGTCCGTTTGGTCACTCTTTTTCTACACTGGAATAACTTTGACTTTCTTGAGACCGCTAGGAAAAGTACCTGATAAAAAACTTTCATTAATTATGTTACATAACGGCAAAACACACTCACCGGAAGTTCATCTATCCCCACTGAATAT
>MU183199.1:73650-97287 GCA_016904865.1 Pissodes strobi
GCAACTGACCAAAATGATCTTGATCCGTTAGGACAGTTGAGAAGCTTTTGTTCTTGATCTGCTCGTTATATCTCCCCATGCTCTCGTCAATGGTCCGCTTGCACTGATGGTTTCTAGTCGTGATGAATATATTTCGATTTTCGGCTGTCGGATCTCACGCCATTGCGGTAGGCGGCATTTTTAGCATTCCAAACCATGGTTTACTGTTTGAGATACGTTTTATAGAAGAGGGGATGAAAGCTTCCATACCAGCTAGGATAACTTGAGTTATCACATCAGCAGATTCAGGGGTGTTTTGATTCCTAAAGCAGGCATCTTTCCAAGGAAAAGAAAGATAAAACTCGCGAAGATCACGGCACTGCAGATTTGTAGTGCCAAACCTTTCGGGGTACATGTGGCTCATGTATTTTGATAGCAAGTTCACAGATTGCGAAGATAAGACTGTGGTCTGATGAGCCCAACGGAGGTTGGACAGTTACGGTGGTGAGGTCAGGATTAGTTCTTAGGAATAGATCCGGGAGGCTAGCAAAGTCTTTTTGACGCCTAGGGATCAAGGTAGGTTCGTTAACCAGCAGAGTAAGTCCGTGACTTATGACTCGGCTTCTCGTCCTTCATCGTCGTTTTTGTAGGAGTGTTTCAACCAGTCGATGTTATGTACGTTGAAGTCTCCTAGCATGACAATATATTTCTGCAGTTGGATATAGTGGATCGGCAGTAAACCGATTTGATTGCCAAGATTAGAGAAAAGCCGTTTATATTGGTGTTCGCTAGGTAGTCTACACAAGCAACAAATGAATTTGGTTGGTCGATCTAGGCTTAATTTGCACCACATGACATCGAAGTTCTTAGGTTCGTATCTTTCTTCTCGTTGACAACATAAATCGTCTCGTATAAAAACCACATCTACCACTCCGTGTATTGAATATGAATATGGGAATTATCCCTGTGTCTCATTCAAAACGATTGCTTCAGATTAGTTTATAAATGAAAACGCAAAATGCCAAATTGCCTAGAAAAATATATTAAAATCGGACATCTTGCGATCGCGCAGAACGTCGAAAATTTAAAAAAATTAAGAATTTGACAGTTTTTTCCTATATATTTTTTAATTTGGGGATTGAATTTTTTCGCGCTATGATGCTTAAACGTTAGTAATAGAATTGAATAGCCTGCAAAAAATATCACCGCTTTTAAAGCATATCTTCCGATTGCGCAAAGCGTCTGTAGTCTGCATGAATATTTGCAAAAATTGCAAATTTTTTATTTTTTCGCAGGTTTACGAAAACACATGTACAGCTCTTCGCTTGCTTAAAAATAATCTAATTAATATTAGATATATTGTATTATATAAACAACCCAGAACTCACCACGAGGACTGGCTGCACTGCGAATTCCACCCACACCCCTGCATCCAACCATTGAAAGCTGATTTTCATTTGCCATGCTGCGGCCGTCGCGGGTATTCTACTTTTTCACAATAGGATTGAAGGTCGTAGCACAGTCCTATTATGTGAAAATGTAAATAAGAGCTTCAGTGCGTTTTATATGGAACATACAATTTTTTGATTTACAGTGACAACGACACGGTAGGTGCACGGTAGGCGCACAGTCGGTGCGCAGTCCTACATATATGAAAATCAGCCTTAAAGCGTCTACGAAAGGTCGTTCTTCGGCTTCACTCAATACTGTTGGTGCGCCTGGGTTTGAACTGTGCTTTATATTCACTCTGTTCCATAACATTCTCATTGGAATATTGTATAACTCTTCCGCCCTTCGGTAACTGATGTTTTGAAACTTAATGGCATGCACAGCTCTAGCGACCTGAGCAGGATCATAGTTCCGATATTTTCTTGCTCCAAGTCTTTTTTTGTAAACTGGGCCCATATTTGACGCCAGTAAATCTAAAAGAAAGGTAAATCCCCAATGTGCAAAGTTACCCATGCACGGTGTTAAATTGTAATCCAGCATAACTTAAAAACGGCAACACCGATTAAAATCAATTTGCCGCCAAAGGTGCATAACATAACCCTCAATACAAATATTAATCACATTTGACTTTGAAACAAACGCGTCCTTTGTGTACGTACCTTAGATTGTCACTGTTTCCGTTTTTGTAAATTTTTGTACATTAAAACATTGATAAACAACTGCTAAACTTCCCGGTTTATTCAATTCTGCCAACTGTCGGCACACTAAACATGTCCCAACAAATAAAAGCGTGCACTTAAGATGCTTCCAATATTGCCAATATTCAAATGAAAATTAATATTTTATGGAGTTTCATAGGTGTACAAAGTTACCCTCCTTGCACAAAGCATACGGTATACCCTAATTTAGAAACGCACAGAGCCAATCAGAATCGCTGAAGGCATGGTCAAATTTGAAATGCTAGTGTACCCATGTCTTTACGATGCAGTGAATTGTTTTCAAGTGCTCTGGTGGTCCAGTGGTTAGATGCTGTGCGTGTGATACGGCGCCGCGCCGGCGGCCCGGGTTCGATTCCCTCTATTTTTTGTTATTTTCTTGAGATTATGTTTGTAAACGTTGTTTTTCTTCATTTTGAGCATGCCTTGTGTTAGTTTCGGTGTAGAGCGGAGCGAGCGGAGGCCATGAGTGAAGTGTAATATTAGACGTTCTAAAATGGTAAACAAACGTTTCGATTCTGATTGGTTGTATGCAGTTTGTAAATTAGGATATGCTTTCAAGACGCTGTCGGCGTTATCTTGAAGGTGGGGCAAAATAAACACCAATCAAAACTAGGCTGCAGTCACGATGACCGCACGACGGCGTTTAAGGGTTAATTTGCTCAGTTGGTCTCAAAAGACTGCGATCTATGAGAAATTAAGTTAAATTAAGTAGACTATTAAAATGGAGAGATAAGTTGGGTCCGCGGTTAAATCAATGCCAATGCTAAGAAATAATATTTTCATACATATCAATTGTTCTAAGAACCAGGTAATATATGCAATTATAATAGACGTCTACTAACTTTAAACTCATTTGATCTACTAAATCTAATTGCTTAAAATTATAGTCAAAAAGCCAGTGAATACAGGAAAAGTTCGATATGTCAAGAATACATAAAAGGGTATATATTATGTTGCAAATTGACCGTACCATTTACAATATTATGTCAGACTTACACTTGCCTGATTTACTCTGTAGGGGTAAGTAATGGAGTTATTGTAAATGTGTATGTACTACTTAGCTCAGGTACCATGTTGGCTATTTAAACTGCCATGCTTAAAGTTTTTGTAAATAAACGTTTGGTAAGTAGTTAGCTGTTGCTGATAAACTGCTTCATGTATATTGACCAATAACAGACTCCTGAAGATTGCACACTCAACCTGCTCTCGATTAGCTGTTACTGGGCCACAGCTCAGGAAAAATCATTGATGGAATCATTAAAGGCAAATCTCGTGGAAATATAATTTCAGCATAGGAGGATGACAATATTCTTGGTAATATCACATATTACTGGAAAATTAAAATAATTATTTATTATTAGCGTAGCTCAATATGCCAGAATAAAATCAGCAAAATTAAGGTGAATGTAAGAAATTTCGCTGTTCAAAGTGAACCCAAAAAACAAGGTTCTTTCTTATATATAAGGAAGAACCCACCCGACAAATGAAATTGTCAAACTGTCAGTTTAAAATATAGGAAGCATTCCTCATATTAATGCAGAGCGTTTTGAAGGATAAGCTGGCACTAAGAATGACTACCCTAATTGGGACCCAAACTAAATGCTGTAAATGTATATCTCGAGTTTTTAACATAAAATATGTTTAAAATTGTGAAATGTGTGCATTTGTGGTGAGCAATTTATACAATGCAAGTAATTAATTGTGTTCGTGGCAAGGACATTACCCTGTGTTCGTGAAAATAGACTCTTAACCCTACTACACTACACTACACTTCCTAATAATTATTATTATACAATTAAATAGTTATAGTTTATAGTTATGGACTAATTGTTCTGGTACAAGGTGTGTTTCCACAAATATCTATTATAATTTCAGACTGATAATATCTAGTAATATTTAAAATAACTGAAATTTTAATGTTCACATACTGCCTGCCTGAAGCAAATAAACAAGCCGTTAAATTTTTTATTTTGTGGCTTTATAATAATAATGCCTTCTTACCTCTTTACCTCAGATAAAGCCACACCAGATACGAAACATAGACCACTAACTCGCCTATTTTCTTTGACCTTGTGCGCGAGAGTTATGTAGGGCCCGCACCAAAAATTTTATTCGATATTCAAAATTTTTGCCTGCATCAGCAGAAAAATTTTGGAAATAAATTGCGTATTTATTGTGAATTACTAGTTTTGTAAAAACCTTTTTTTTTGCTTTTATCGCTATAAAATTTGGATGTAATTTTGTATGAACTAATTATTATATGCATGTTTCGAAAGCTGCAGGACGTCTGTTTTAGAAATATTTTAGAAATAAGTGTGATGTCATTATTATATGTAAGAATATAATTATAGAAAAGAAATTAGTTCAAAAAGTGAATGGCAAATATAAATTACGAAAAAGCGTATTTGTAACTTTCATTCAAATATTTATTTATACACACTACACGTACACATTATAAGAAATATCTGAACATTAATTAAATATTACAGCCTAATATTTTATGTAGGTAATTAACATCTAAACATTAAACGATTTTTTTGACATTTGGACCTAATATTATTTATAATTATAAAACTATTACAAATGAGAAAGAATTTTTATTTTCCTGTTGAAGTGACTAAATCAATATATTAGTAAATTTTAGGGTTTAAAATATTTTTAATCGAATAAACAATTTAATTACATATAAAACATGACTGAGAAAAACTAATTTGTTGAATTTCGATTGAATAGGTTTGCGAAAATACTTCCTAAATTGAAAGCTCGTCATATAACTGAATAAATAATTTTCTAATTTATAAATAAGGTATATAAATTCCTCAATACCCTAAGTATTTTAAATTTCCAAAACCACCACATTCATTTTCATATGCCTTAAAATGAGGAAATAAATTAGTCTTATTCAGAGTGTCTATTTTCTAGGAAAATTCTTTACAAGTGTCACAATTATGTATTTTAAGGGCGTTATTAATTAAATAGCCACAAACATAGCTAAACGCATTCGTTGTTGAAACACTTTTTATTCAATTGTCATGAAGTACTATTTTTTGACACCCAGCTACAGGATTATTATAAGTTTGAGAAAAACTATTTATACCTAAGTTGAAGTATTCTTTCTCTCTATTATCTTTTGGACTTATCAAAATAAACTAACGAAGATGGCAAAACAAATCAATAAAACCAAAATTATTTTTTATAAATAGAACATCCTATATTATATATTCTGCCATAATAACATCCTTCATATCCTGATTTCACAACAATATAGTTATTGACATTTCGTTAAGCCGTTTTTGGGACATTTAATAGAGTAGATTTCCTTAAAAAACAAAGTTTGGTTATTTTCTATAAATTTAGCTTATGTCCATGTACAACAAAATTAACTCATTTTTATGTTGTTTTTAGAATATTGTAATAAAAAATATTGCTCATTACACACCATCGACTTTTCCGTGCTTTCATTGCTTGACAAAATCCAAGTCAACTTATCTCTTAAAGTAGATACAGGATGTTAATACTGTAGAGAAAGTCCTTATTAAAGCTGCTTATTTTCTAAAACAACATACCCAACAGCGTTCTGTAGAAGGCAATTTAAATATTGTAAGTGATATTTTCACATCTTTAGAGACAGGCTATTTTATTTGTTAAGTGAAGAGTAGTGGCTGTGTGCATGTACATGTACATACTAAATGAAACACTTTGTATTCCATGCAAAATTTAATCCAAAAGGACTTCCTATAAAAGCATAACAGAGCGCTTTCGGCCTAAGCCATCATCAGTGTTACCTGAAAAGTAAGTAGAAGAACCACCCATTAGCAGAAGAAAGTGGCTGTTGTGAGATCTTTAGGAAGAAAATGATAAAATTGACAATGTTATATCAGGATTCTGAGAGTGTTGAAAATGTGAAAGGCATTAAAATAGGTGTGTAAGTTGAGAATGGTGCTTTTTTTGTAATTTTTTGTGTGAATTTTTTAAGAGACAAAGGAAAATGGTAGATGTTCTTACACTTACTTGTCATTGAACCTGAAGAGCATATCAACGAAGAGAAGACAAACAACACCTTGAATGAATTTCTCACGGGCTCACGGAAATTCTTCCTTTTCAGACTCGTAGTGGAATATGCTATTGTGTGGAACTATTAAACTTACTATACTTTGCAAAAAATTATAAATGTTAATAATAAAGCCAACATACCTTACAGGATCTCGAGGTAATTTAAATAATTATTTTTTTATCCTCATTTCTAGTTGAACAGTGTAAATAAAAGCACTTATAACCAGGCGTTTTCAAAACCACAAAATTATAAAAGTGTTAAAAATGATATGTTGGAACGTTTAAATAATAATCTAAGCTCTCGCACTATAGATATGGGCGCCCAAGCATCACGAATCTAAAATATTAACTGAAGTGTCTGACTATATCCTCGGATGGCTGACCATCCGTAGGGGGCGGAGATTAACATAAACACGTTTGCACGCGTTAGATAGGCAGTTGCGCATCTGGTGTGGCTTATCTCGGTCTTTACTTTGACTGCATTTTGACTCTACATATAAGCTACAACCACACATATTTTTTAGGCTACAGCCGGACAACATCAGAGGTTTGATTTTAATACTTTAGTTTTACCAGCGAATATTAACTACGACAAGAAGGCCCACTTAATGGCCAGAAAGCGCTACAAAGGAATCGTCGTTGATTTTCTTCGTTGCCTGGTAACAATCAGCAAACTCCACCGCACACAGGTTGAATTTAAATAAAAGGTGGCCATAAACGATATTTTCGTTTGCGGTATATTTAATCAAATTTATAACGAAATTATTTATAGCACTCTAATACTCTAGTTGGCATTGGAAAACACAATTGATATCTTCTGAATTGTTTCCAGCGCCCTGTCAAACTTACGTCACAGCTTATACCGTACCGAATCAGTTATTGAACTCTACGTCGGCTCCTTTGATGTCGATGAAGCCAGATTTGACTTTTTCATGCTTTCCTCATTTTTCGCGCATGCCCTTCATACATTAAAAATGTTAGGTTTTAATGGCCAGCTGGAACTCAACAGAGACGGACTTGATTTCATTTAGTTTACATTTTTAGTAAATTAAATTAAACATGATATGTAACTGTAAGTGAAATTGATAAAAAAAGATATCTGGTAAACGTGATCGAGAATGATCAGTCATTTATACATAACCATGAATATGGTGTTTATAAGTGTAAATAAATATATAAATATTTTGATATGAACATAGAATATCAATTTTTCTACAGCCGCGCGCAAAATAACTAATTGCTAAATTTAAATGATATCGCAAAATCGACGAATGCCGTGGATCCTTATTTTGCGCTCTAGCGCGAACAAGGAAAAGAAAATTCTCACTTTTTTCGTCGAGTGTGCTATGAATGGTCATGGAAACTGAGGATAAATAAATGACAGTCATGCGTTTGTTACAGTTTGTTGCTGGCACTCATGTTCTAAATATGCCCGAAGCCCGAATATAATATGTCAAACCTGACAGTCATTTGCAAATTTCAGAATAAGTATAGAGAAAAATGTGCATTTAATTTTAAAAAATGCGGCTGTAGAAAAAGTTTTGTGTGTTTTTCGAGCGCAAAGTAAGATTGCCCTTTTCGAAAGATTACTACGGGCAGAAATTTTATCAAAAATGTGATCACGTCAAACGGCCTTAATAAATTGATATTTCGTCACTCGAAGCCATTTATATAGTTGTAGGCAATGAATAAAGAGTTGTAGGTGTGTGATATTGTTCACTACTTATTTCTAATTAAATTTACATACCACCTTTGTAATATTAGTGTGACGGTTCTAAATTGGTTGCCTTTATTATGGGATGCTAAGAGACTAGACAAAACTACAATTTATGTCTCAAGTTTAAAAAGTTACACTTCCTGCAGAAGAGAGCCAAACAATTATCGACGTAGAATATTAATTTATCATGCAATGTGATATGAATGAACTATACTTTAATCTCAATACTTAATGTAAACATCTACTTACAACCTTTCATCTTTCGGAAAACTAAAATATCCTGAACCTGGATTGACTTTCTTGTGCCCTTTGCAGACAAAACAACGTACGGCCATGATTAACAATGAAAACACGTTAATGATTAAACGTACAAAAAGTTAACACACTTAATAAATAAATAATCGAGCACAACTAATAACACGCAAACAATCCAATCTAAGAACGTAACCTGCTGCTTCTTGTCAAAAAATCGAGAGTCCAACGCTGTGCGGTGTGTTCAGTTTCCGACTCAACCAGGTTTATGTCTCTTCGATTCAGCAAACTGTCGTAATAGAAAAAGATAACACTACATTGAACACCAAACCGGTTCTGTTATTCATAAATAAACGAAGTCGCCCTCATCTAATTCGGCTCGTAGCAGACGCCGAGAATATGAGGAAAATGCTCCTATTGGTTGGATTTTATTGCTTCAAAACACGTGGAGAGTTAAATAACTGATTCGGTACGGTATAAGCTGTGCTTACGTTATGGTTTTTTTTTATTATTATCACCAAATAAATATTTTGATAAAGTTTGTATTCAACTGGATGTTTCAAAAATCAGTTAACGTTTTTAATTAGTTATTATTGATAACAATACTCAAGGTATGTAATAACTAATATTTAAACGATTTTGATTTTGTGTTAACGATTTCACCATATATCCGAATACTAATATTCTGACAAAAGACATCAAGAAGAAAATGTTGCTCGAATTTGCTCCATCTTTTAATATTTAATTAAATTTTGGCGTTTTGGGTGATTTTAAAATTGGTTAAAGGTTTCGCACAATTTTACTGTATATTTCATTCCTATTTTGTAATACAATACAACTAAAAAATAGGGATATTATCTTATATCGAATATTGACTCGACTATAGAATTTAGGCTTGAAAATTAATCTGACAAAAGGATGAGCTGGTCTATGGCCGCCGCGTCAAAGGTCGCCTGCCAACATGATTGTTTTATTTGTATCATGGCCTGCCGATATTCTGCTAGTATTCGCGCGAGGAAGGAGACACACCGTTGACATGCCGCCGCGGAGAGTGATCCTTTTTATCATATAGTTTTGCCGAAATACATAATAAAAAGATAAAGACTGATGTACTATACTGCTAACGTGCTAACACTCCGTTGAGGTTATGTGTTGGTGTTATACATAATTGTGCAACAACTGTAGCCAGATTATCAGAAAATGACGCGTCGAAATGAGGATCCCTTATTGGTTAAATTTGTAACGTGCGCAGTTTTCCCTGCTGCTGTCTTGTTTGAGCATTTACGTTTCTCTGTTTTTTTTTTGTTTCATATGTTGTACTGAAAGTATTTTCAAATGTCATTTAAATTCAAGTTTAAATTACCTTTAACGCAACGCATTATTAAATCGGAATTTTAAAAGATCTGTTGTAAAGTCATCGGTACTGGTGGGCAAGAAATTGAATAATCGATTAAACTCTTAATATTTTAGCAAATAACTGAATAATCGATTAATCGAAATAATCAATTATCGACATTTTCAGAAATATTAATCGATAAGTCGATTAATCGGTAATTTCTTGAAAGTGAATCGAATAATAGATTATTGTCGCCCACCCCTAATCCCATAATATTGTAGTAAGTGAAACTGAAGGTGAAATTTCGGTAGAATCATTATTGCTGATGCAAGACTGATGTTATTATAAAAAGAGGTAATAAATACTTTGGCTGAATCAGCAGATAAAAATTTATAATTTAGATTTAATTTGTAAATATGGCTTTGATATTACCTTCGGATATTCAGAATATTAGCAAGTGTTTTTGAACAACAGCTGCACTGATGCTTCTATATTTTCTACTAGTTGCGTCCCTATTAGATCAATTTTTAAAAATAGCGATAACTCTGAAATACAGGTATGGCAAAATTGCAGGCCCTCATCAACGCGTTTCTCTCGTCCGCTTAACATTCATTTTGCTCGTGAGACTCCTGAATTAACCGTTGCAAAAACAAAATTTGGATCATCGAATTAAAAATTTAAAACCCTTTTTTTACAACGAAGGAGCCCTTAATTTTCAAAATCCTTTTTTAAAACGATTTAAGAACATACAAATGATTTTTATACATGATTTTTATCGTTAGTGATAATTGATACTCCCTATATATAAATACAGATGATGAGCAAAAAATTCAACAATTATTTGTCTAAAACACGATATATTAAACGTGTAATACTTAATAACTTGTATGTCTTATTTCTGGTAAACCTTATTATGGCCAGCTTTCCTAGAAATTCGACCAGTGTGTGCCGGGTCCAAAGGTCACATGCCAGTATCATGCTAGTTTTCGCGCGGGGAAGGAGACATACCGTTGACGTGCCGCCGTGGAGAGTGAATCTTCTTATCGTAGTTAATATTCGCTGGTTTTACTTAGAATACCTAAACACTTTATATTCGTTGCATTATTGAATATGGATTAAGGATGGTTTTAGGTACGTGTTGAAATAATTAAAGTAAGTTTAAGATTTGGTTTTAGGTTCGGTCGCTTAGTTGAGAACATTAAATTTTAAATAATTGTGTATAATAGTGTCGAGTGAAATGAAACCATGGTATAGAGGAAATTATAAAAATGGTCACAAAATTACACTTTTTTCATTTCCAAAAGAAGGTGAATTGATGCAGGAGTGGGTAAATTAAATTAAGAGGACAAAATCATTGACTAAAACCAAGAATACTTGAGTAAGATTCTTTTTTATAGGCAGTGACTAGTCATACACACTGTATTTTTAGAAGCTGTGCCTAACATTACGTGCACAACATAATGATATTAATTAATTATATTTATATTTTATATTTTTTACCTAAAGAATGCATTGCAATACCTACTTACATTACTTGCACTTAGGGTGGTTGCTCGGATGGTTGTATTGTATTCAATGACTGTCTTCACCGGGATTTTGGTCTAACGCAGGCAATTAAAGTAAATATATTATATTTTAGGAGTGTGGGGCAATTAAAGTAAATATATATTTTAGGTGTGTAAAATCCACTTTAGGCCAAATAAATATATATGTTTTATTAATAGTGATGAAGTTCCTCAAGCTCACTTGAACTATATTGTCTTTATTTCTGAAAATCTGTTTATATCAATAGAGCAAATGAGTGCTGCTGTCAACAAAATTGTATGGCAAGTCAAAATCCAAGTCAATTTATCTCTTGAAGTAGATACAGGATGTAGAGAAAGTTCTTATTAAAGCTGCTTATTTTCTAAAACAACATACTCAACAGTGTTCTGTAGAAGGCAATTTAAACATTGTAAGTGATATTTTCACATCTTTAGAGACACGCTATTTTATTATTTGTATTTACAATAAATATCACAAGTGCCAAAAATTTCATCACTCAACAGTACAAAGTCAACCAGTTTAAATTATTTTTGAAAATCGTGGAGTCAAGTTAGTGTTTTTTTTTTCTCTCTGTTTATTATTGGTATCGAAAAAATATATGCCACGAAACTAGGCCAAAAGCTTAGGCAACCTAGTGGTGCAAGTCATTTTCTATTGCAAAAGCTCAATCCGAAAAGAATAGGTAACATTTTCAAAATTCAGTTTTTTTTTTAAATTTTAATTTTTAAACTTAACAGAAACCATTGTGTCAAATAAAAAACTCATCAAAAGGAAACATTAATTTTTTGACATCACGTTAGCTTTTTTAAACAGTCTTCAAAAATATCTAAATAATTATGTATTCTTGTTTTAGTTTATATACGCTTCGAAATATATTTTAAACAAATCACTGTATATTTATAAATTAATAGCTATTTTTACACCATAGCATCTTATAATCGTTAAAATTCTTATAGTAATAATTATCATGTTTATTTTTTAAACAAAACGGAACAACTGTGTCAAATGAAAAACTTCTCAAAAGTAAACATGGATTTTTTCACATTACATTATCTTATTTAAACAGTCTTTAAAAAGTATCCAAGTAACTATGTATTCTTGTTTCAGTACAAGATATATTTTAAACAAACCACTGTATATTTATCAATTATTAGCCATACCTCGTATTTTTAACATCATAGCATATTATAATTGTTAAGCTACTTATTATAATACCTAATTATTATTTTCCTTTCTGTGATGGGTATGGCTCCCAAACATTTGTTGTTGTTATTTTGGTAAATGACGTGTGATTAACTCTTAAATAATTTAAGAATGTATTTTTTTGAAGCCAAAAAGTAACAAAGGAAGTTATTGAATTAATACGTTTTCCATTGTCAGAGACTGCTCCCTACTCGCGACGCCATCTTAGATTTAGATACCAGGCTTTATTGTTTAGAATGTGATTGTTCATGGTACCCACTTTAGAATGGAAATCTAAAAAACTGAATGCCCGTTATTTAGAATATAAATTCAGTTGCATTCATAAGAAACATGCATCGATCGTGTCGAAAATAGAATGAAACTGACGCGGCTTCCAGTAGGACTTATAATTTCTCATGATGAAGGATCACAGTCACAGTGGTTATCGTTATAGTTCTTGGCCTACCTAGACTAACGTAACTTTAGATGAAAATTTAATGATGTTTACCAAAAATATGTAATATAAAAAGCCAATTTGCTTAGAATTATTCAAAGATTGCGATATTTCAAACTTAGCACTAGTAATGATACTGCAGTATTAAAAAGGGTATCATATTTTAATATTGCTGTATGAACATGTTTTCCCATCTGGTATTTATTCCAATTGTTCAGTATATAGAGTGATCCTTGTTATACCGATATACGATTGTTGTACCTTACAAATATGGCTAAATATAAAATTTAGGAAGATAAAAGATAATCGAAGTAATAAAAGAGAGCATAGAGCCAATATTAGAAATTAAGAATCAGAGATATACATGAGCTACCATCCGTGTTATTAACTATTATCCGTTAACTAAATAACATTCAATGAGTTAAAGCAAAGTTTACAGAATTAATATTTCTATAGACTTTGGTTGAAGCATATTTTATTACGGGACATAATTTCACCGTAACAGCGGAATATCCATGTTTTGTGGTCGAATTATAAACAACACATTTGCACCGATATAAATATGTATTACAAATAATGACGGTTAAATTCGACATGTATATTCGCCGCTGTTTGCTTAAACAGAGGTACTTTGCTTGCTATTTTTTTTATTTATTGGCGGTTATGCTACCCCTAGAACGAGAGCGGTAGGTGTATATACGGAGGAAGAAAATATAACAATCTGGGACTGGCGTATTGGGTACCTTGACTCCTACGCACTAGAATATAGTTGGTATATATTGGGAAGACGTGTTAGAAACAAGTGTGAGTTGCACGCTGCACATGAATACGTGTTACGTTTTGTCTGTTTTGCTGGCTAAGAAAACTTTACAGATGACGCCAAATGCTATACCTGCTCTACGGAAATATCGATTTGAAATATAGGGGGTTGCCTTTGATTTTATCGAAGTCGAGTTTCTTTCTCTTGTGTTGAGACCTCTAGAAGTTTAGATCTGTCTATTAATTGGTAAGTCTTAAAGAACCGTCCCATGAGGAAAGTTTGGGACGCAACCAAAACAGTATTCTTTTTAAACCACTGTTCGTGTTAATATACAATACTATTGAACAACTTAGCTATTTAGTAACGTCAGTCGAATCCGCGATTCTCGTAATCTCGAACGGGTAACCCATTTCAAAATGATCACCGTTTCATGTACATTGTTTTCGACGCAAAACGTTTTTGGCCCAGAAAAAGTCAACGGCCGAAGGCCATCATGTATGTAGAATAACTCCCCCTTCACCTCTTTTTCCGGATACATACCCAGCGTTTTCTAGGCTTTTGCGAGGAACTAACACTCCTCCAGCAATAGAGGCAATAACCTTATAAATACGTAAATTCAAACCCAAACACACATTTCAGTTAAATACAGTTCTAGTAAATACAGTCAAATAAATTCAGTTCAAGCAGTTGAGCTCAAGAGTTAAGTTATGTTCAAGAAGATCAACTTAGGTAGTGCAGTTCAGTTTCACTTCAGCCTAGTTTCAGTTTGAGTATTCAGATATTCAAAGAGCAGAAACCTCAGGAGATATTCTACAATCTAATACATAACGTGATCCTAGTAAAACTTTTCCGCCTAATAGTTAAAGATTAGCATTAACAGTGAACCTGTGCCGCTATTGTATTTTGTCAATGCGGCTGCTCTTGAAGCAGTTCTTACCGTCAAAGCTTCGCAAATGGTGTCAGTTATTTTTAAGTTAATATGCTGATGTTTACTATTTCGAAAATGCCTCATTTTGAAATGATCGCACAATCGCCATTATAACTTGAGCATATGTAATTTTTTTTCAGGAAACACTATCAAATAATTGCCATTATATTTACTACATCATAATTACTTGCGTGTAGAAAATTGCTATGATTAAATAAATGTAGTGGATATATAATATTATTTTATTCGTTTTTCTCAAAGTATAAAGAATGCCCGTAGGTATCAACAGTCTTTGGCGACTTAATATTTTAATTTATCTTTAAAAGTGGTCCACTAGTTTTTAACCGCAATGCCATCCCCACGCGACATCTACCTCTACCTCAAATTGGCATTTGCCTATATATTAACGTGTAATTATAGATTATATTGTTATATTCAACAGTCTATTAATACAATATATCTAGAATTTTAACAAAATTTCAAAATTTGAAAAATATGTTCTCAAAACGAGAACTATGCGATGGCCCAACAGTGAAGACGAGAACAAGATATAGAAAAAAATGCTGTTAACTTGTCTATGAAGACACGCATTAAGCAGACTGGCATCCTGAATATTATGCAGGTAGTGGAGCCTCGGTTCGGCATGGCAATACTGGAAATCGAACAAAGGAACATAAATATTAATTTTTCACTTTTGCAAAAAATATTTTAAAGTATTATAGCACAGCTTATTCACTACCAGCTAGTCATCTCTACCGAAATCAGAAAGTTCGAGTGTCGGGCACTGCGCCTACCTGGCAGTACCCTGGACGGTCCAGTTCAACAGTCGGCTGGCCGAGTATGCGTCGGTATTCCAGAGGTGTATTGAGTTATTATTATTCTCCATAACAATGCCAGCTTTCATGCGTTGCGCGTCAGCCAAGAATTGCAGCGTTAGTTTTTTCAAATTTCCAACGGATGTTAACAGTGTCATATTATTAGATTTTTATAAAATATATTGTAAGTATAATTATTACGCTTAACGTTTATATATTAAATATCTGAGATCCATCCTACGTTATATTTCTAAGAACTAGGGGATTAAAGTTTTATTGAAATAATAACTTCACTACCTTGTGACAGGGACTAAAGTGTCACTTTTTGTCCCTCCGGGACTAAATATTGTCGGAAATTAAATTACAAATACTGACTGAGCTTTTGACACTAGTAATGACAATGTTTCAAAATTATTCTTGTCAAAACGCAACGTTACTACGGTAACTTGTCAAGCAGTGACTTCTCAAAAAAACGCGGTCGCCCTGGCGTGCGCCTCGCTTTATTTGTAATAATTATGTTTTTGTAAAGGTATCTATGTGCTTTTTTTATACGTTTCAATTTCGGAAGTACGAAAAATATCGTATATACCTTGCGACTGAAGTAGTAGTCTTAATCCCTCCGGTAAGTTATGGCCCTCCCTACGGTCGGGCCATAAACTTTACCTTCGGGATTAAAAGTACTACTTCAGTCCCGCGGTATATAATATACTATTTCGTACTTCCGGGACTGAAGTAATAACTTCATTACCTTGTGACAGGGACTAAAGTGTCACTTTTTGTCCCTCCGGGACTAAATATTGTCGGAAATCCCGGAAGGATTAAATTACAAATACTGACTGAGCTTTTGACACTAGTAATGACAATGTTTCAAAATTATTCTTGTCACAACGCAACGTTACTACGTAACTTGTCAAGCAGTGACTTCTCAAAAAAACGCGGCCGCCCTGGCGTGCGCCTCGCTTTATTTGTATTATGTTTTTGTAAAGGTTTCTATGTGCTTTTTTTATACGTTTCAATTTCGGAAGTACGAAAAATATCGTTTATACCTTGCGACTGAAGTTTTTTTTTATGGCAGTGGCACACACACTAAAGGGAGATCCTATGGCGCTGGACGAGCGGTGTGTGTGCGAAGATGTTGATTGACACGGTTCTTGAATAGTTGTAGGTTGTAATTAGTGGGAAACAGATGTCCTGGAAGTGAGTTCCACAGTGATGCAGTGCGCCAGACAAAGGAGTTCTTGTAAAGCGATGTTCTAGGTGTTAAGGAATGGTCGATCCTGCCATAATGATGTCAGGGCCCGCTATATTGGCCCTCTTGGTAAACGTTGCTGCTTGGGGCTTTGCTGCATTGAACGGGACCAAATTTCGGTCGCCCCAAGTTTGAACTTTCTCCAGGTCTTGATTTATTGCCGTAATCTGCTCCTGTCTGCGGTGATGAGTCTCAGTCGCTGGTAAGGGTTTTCTGATCTAAAGTGGGAGACAAGGGTACTGTCATCTGTAAAACTGTAAACAGGATTATTCATTTCGATCAGCAGGTCATTAATATAGATGAGGAACAGAGTTGGTGAAAGTATTGCGCCCTGAGGCACGCCCGCGTTGATGGTGAATGTGTCCGAGATGTGTCCATCGATTGCAACGTGTAGGGATCGGTTCTTAAGGAAACTGGCCAGCCAGCTGCAGAGAGAGGCTGGCAGTCTGAAGGACGGCAGTTTGTTGAGCAGTCCGCCATGCCAAACTCTGTCGAATGCCTTTGAAATATCCAACGCAATCGCTCGAGACTCTCCGTAGTTTTCAATTGCCCTACTCCATATATGAGTGACATAGGCCAATATATCTCCTGTCGATCTCTCTTTGCGAAAGCCGTATTGATTATCGCTGATTATTCTGTTGTTCTCGAGGTACTTGAGTAGTTGCTGGTTGACTACACGTTCCATGACTTTGGAGACTATTGGAAGCAAGGCAATTGGGCGATAGTTTAAGGGCGTGGTTTTCTCGCCTTTTTTTTGGAACAGTTACACTCGAGCGACTTTCCAAGAGGATGGGTAAATCCCTTTCCCGTAAGAAAGAGAAAAAAGCCTGGAAAAAACGGGTGTTAGTTCGTTGGCGCAGTTCTTTAGCACGATGGCAGGTATTCCGTCCGGTCCTGATGCCTTTTGCGTATCTAGTTCTTTAAGGATTTTGCGAATAGCATGGTGATGAAATTTGATTTCTGCCATGGTAGTGTTGATCTTCGATATGGTGGGGAGAGTCTTGCCTTGGGGGACGTCTAAGGTAGAGTGCGATGAAAACATTTTAGCGAATTTGTTTGCTTTTTCCTTGGCTGTAGTCGCCGTGATGCCACGTTCGTCCGTCAAAGGTGGGAGAGACGTTTTTGTAAAGTTGTTACTTACTGCTTTTGCTACCGACCAGAAATTCCTGGAACCACTGGGACATTGCAAAAGTTTATTCCTGATCCTTTGATTGTGTTTGTCCTTAGTTTCGTCGATCACACGTTTGCATTCGTTTCTCGCTTCGACAAAATAATTGCGATTTTCAGCGGTCTGATTTTGCTGCCAGTACTTGTAGGCTTGCTGTTTCCTACCTATAGCTCTTTCTCATCTTCTGTCGAACCAGGGGTTTCCTTTTGATGGTAACTTGATGAAATTTGGGATGTATGCTTCCGTTCCTGAGGAGATTACTTGCGTGATCTCTTCGCAGCAGACTGACGGGTCGTCAGTGCCAAAGCAGACGTCGAGCCAAGGAAAATCTAGGTAGAACTCCCTTAGATCGTCCCAGTTTGCAGAATTGTAATGCCAGATTTTGCGAGGCAATGGTGGGTCCTTCTGTATGAGTGGCAATTCACACACCGTTTTAATAAGTTTGTGGTCGGAAGTACCTAATGGCGGACCAACTGTAATTGTGTAATGGTCAGGATTGGTGGTTAGAAAGAGATCCAGGAGGGCGGCGAATTCGCCCCTCTCTGAAATTCGAGTTGGTTCGTCTACAAGTTGAGTAAGCCCGCAGCTGATGGCAAATGCTTCAGCTTCTCTACCTTCGTTGTCGGTTTTGTTGTGATGTTTGAGCCATTTTGTGTTGTGGGCATTGAAGTCTCCCAGAACGATTATTTCTGAACTGGGGTGATCGACCTGTATTGAGTCAAAAGTGGTAGCTAGTGTTGAAAAAAAGCTTTGGTAGGCTCTATCGCTCGGAGGGCGATAGAGACAACATATAAACTTGGTTAATCCCTTGGCGGTGAACTTCAGCCACATGACGTCAAGGTTGTTCGGTTCGAGTGTTTTCTCGCGGTGATGTGAAAGGTCGCTTTGTACAAAAATGCATATTCCGAACTTATGTCTAAATCGGGTATGTAAGTCGTAACCAGGATAGGGGTAGTTCACTGTTGTTGTTGTAGAACATACTTGTGTTTCTGTAAGGGCTAGTATGTGTGGTCTATTTGCTTGTAGATGTTGGTGTACCGATTTTATGTTCGTATTTAGGCCTCTTATGTTGCAGAAATCTATTCTAAATTGGTTCGGTAACTTTGCTATCTGTGAAATTCGGAATGAAGGGCTCCCAGAGCCACCCAGCGCCCGGAGATCCGAATGGCCGGGGAGTTTACTTCCGGAATATTTTGATCCTGGAAGCACCATCATGTCCATATATTCCTACTGTGGAACCCGGGAGCACCAGCGCGGAAGCGGAACGTGATTTGGGAAAACCACTTAGCGCTTCCCAGTTCTGGTGGGGTGGTCTTTCACCGGACGATGCGAGTAGGCATATGCATCTACCTCTGGTTGTCCCTAGTCTGACAGGGGTAAAAATGGGGTTTGTTGGATCACTCCCCAGTGATCAGCTCCAGACTTTGTACTCTGGTGTTCTCCAGCCTGGAGGAGGACGATGGGATTTGATGGGCCACATCCCGTGGCAACTCGGAATGGCGGGTGCATCACTCCCCGTAATCAAACTGCTCTCACCAGTTCGACATTCCTGTCAGCCAATACAATGCAGCCCCTCTTGTCACAAACTGTCTTTGATCGGCTCCAGACTTGTACTTCGGTGTTCTCCAGCCTGGGGGACGACGATGGGATTTGTCACAAACTGTCATTGATCAGCTCCAGACTTTGTACTTCGGTGTTCTCCAGCCTGGGGGAGGAAGATGGGATTTGATGGGCCATATCCCATGGCAACTCGGAATGGGGGGGCGTCACTCTCCGTAATCAAACTGCTCTCACCAGTTTGACGTCCCTGCCAGCTAATACAATGCAGCCCGTCTTGAGGTATCTTTTTACGTAATTAGATTTACCGTAATTATTCCAGTGGTGTTTCAGAAGGCGAGTAAGTTGGTACAAACAGACAAAATATGGTACGTTACTGCTTTTTTATGTTTCAATATTTTTTTTTTTTTGGATTAAGCATTTGAAAACAAAACATTTTCTCTCTTATATGTATCTATCGAAAATATTAAAAAGTCATTATAAGGCTTATTCGATTTGTTTTTAATTATTTAATTTTAAAAATTTGGATTATTCTCGAAAAGTAAGCAAAATGGACAAAAAATATAAGAAATTTGAAACTTGTAGGTAATACTATATTTTTTTTCTATTTTTACCGACTAGGTTGCCCTCTGGGACGTGGCTCGAATAATTACGGTGAATCTAATTACGTAAAAAATACGTTTTATTACTTTTTATTATGACAAACCTGCTAAATGTAAAGAAATTCCGCCAAGGGGTTTTTGAGCTATGCATAAAAAAAATGAGCGAGTCTGTTAGTACTCGAGACCCTGATGTGTAAAAAACATCTCGTGAGCGGTAACTATGGAACGAAATTATAATTAAGATTTGTGAATATTGCTATATCTTTGACAGATATTTAAGGACATCAAGCGTAAGCGTAAGAAACAAACAAACTTACATTCGCGTTTATAATATTAGTTATTTGCATTTATAATATTAGTTAGGATTCTTTAATAATATTTACTGGCAGCTTCAATCGGAGTGAATTATTCCACTGCACAAATTTGATATGAAAATCTAATGCCATCTTAGGCCGCGTGACACCTGAATAAAGGCAACCACGTATTTGGAATTGGTTGCCTATATTCTGGCGTTAGAAAGAACACGTTTTACAAGGAAGCGCTGAAGTAGCTGCGTACTAAGCACTGCGCATGGTTATGATGTCACATCGGCTTTCACATTTCCGTCCCATTTGCCGAAATTTACCCTGATGCCGCCGTATAAGATGTTTACACATCAAAACTTTTTTTTTTAATTTTAACACCCTGTATTTCGAAAACGAAGCTCCAAAATATACAAGTGTATATGAACTTTTCTTTTTATTTTGTCAAGTTCTACCGTCTGTTGAATTTTTCTGATTAAAATCTGAAACACCCTGTATATTATTAGAGCTCGAGCTTGGCTGACGGCATCGGCATGTGGCAGGGAAGACCTTCTGAAAAATGTGGATAAATTGCATATACAAGCCTACAGATTGTGCGGAAGGCATTTTACCAGAGCCATGTTTGCCAATGAATACCAGAACAGACTACGCGGAATGCAGTTCCTGAGGTGTTCCCAGCTATTGGGGGCATTTCAAATGTAGCAGAAACTGAAAGCCCTAAAGGTAATTTTTGACCTAACACACTAAACATAATGATAATATTTATTTTCCAAAATGCCTATAACCATTGTATATTATGCGTTACTGTATGCTATATTACTTTTAAGATACTGCAGAAGGCCATCGAACGAAGTACACAAACAACCGCAAATTTGTCATCTGGAACAACCGCAAGCAGCATTTGCATAAGTCCCTGAAATGGTCACGCGATGAAAATGTTCGCTTAAAGACAAGAGTTTCACTGTTTACGCAAGCAGCTTCAAGTACATCCTACCTCGACAAGGTGAGAGTGTCAGATTATATGAAGTTGACTGATAAATTTTGCCCTTCCAAAGATGTTGTGAATTTTATCAACATGCAAGTAGGAGAAATTGTTAAAAAACCAAAAGGCAGGCGGTTTACCAGCGACTTCAAGCATTATTGCTTAACGCTGTACTTTCTAGGCCCAAAATTATATAAAAAATAGTTGAGTAAAATGTTTTGTATGCCAATTTTAGTGTACGATCAAAAATGGCACTAAATTAAAACAGATAATGCAAACCTAATCTTTTAACAAAATTATTTTATATATATTTCAGCGCAAAAGGTTGTAGCATCATAGAAGCAAGAGGAATATTTTCAAGAATTACTTGAATCACTACTTATTTTAAAATTATAACGATTTTCGAAAGTCGCATTAAAAGCGCTGAATCCCCAGCAGCACGTCCCGAATTTATTTACTGTTATTAAAATTAATATCCTTTCTTGATATATTCAGAAGCTGAACATGCCCTAAATGAAAGTAGGTATCAAGATTGCATTGTTAGAAGTCACGGACGTACATAATGTTTGCGTTTAGACATCCCCAGGGCGCAAAACATGCAGAACATCATGAGACATTCGGATTGTTACTAGAGATTAAAGAACAAAACAATTTTAATTTGTATCCAGCAAATAAGAAAATACTAAAATGTCGAATAAAAATGTTAATGCAGTAAAAAGTTAAGAAAATATTAGAGCAATATTTCATAGCTCTAAATGCACTGACAGCCATACATATGATGGCGAATTATAATGCTTAAAGAGCAATATTGACAAGCGATAATGACAAACCATAAATGAAAATACCACTCAGAAAAGATTACAGCAGTGTTATTTCTCTCTTCATCATTACGCGTGCAATATGTGAAGTCGTTACTAAAAATAGATGTTGCGGTAAAAAATTAGTAATGTCTACCTGTTATAAGAATATATGTTTTTCTTAGAAACCGCTGTATTATAATTAAAAGTCAGATTGTGGACAATATCACTAAAATGGAGAAAAGATCTGCGGTAATAGGAAAATCAGAAGCAGGATATTTAAGGTAAATTACTTATGCCATAAATAAGAAAAAATAGGTTGCAGGGATTTAGGCCGTAATAGATTACCTTGTTTCGACTCTATACGAAAGTTTTTGTGCCATTTCCTAGGTGGCTGTAAAAAAAATAATGCATATTACGCGTGTAAATTTGACTTTTCAGCCTCGGAGGATTTTCAGTAAATAAATTTAAAAATCTATCTAGCATTCTAGACAATTAGGGAGTTTGTAAGGTTTCGATACATTGATATTATTGCACAGTGAATAGTACATGATCACATTCTGGTTAGCTTAGTAATCGTTTACTTAACGTTTTTGTTTAATGACTTTACTTACTTTATTACAGGTAATATTAGTAATTATCAGTTCTCTATCTTACTTGTGGCACAACAGGTGATTTATTTTGCATAAGGCGTTGTCTCCCTGTTCGACAAACCCATGTAGATACCAATTAACAATGAAGTAATTGTAAACAACCCGTTTTATCTCCATAAATTCATTTGCTCAAAGGGATCCGATTTCGACTGTTAATGGGTGACTCATCATCAACCCATGACTAAAATTACAAGAACATATCAAGCGACACAAAACGTAATGACAAATTCAAATACAATTTGAAATTAAATTATTACATTGCATGTAAGTTACTGTAATAATTTATAATAGGTTCAGATTGTATTTCAATTTTTCATTATGTTTTGTGTCGGTTGACATGCCCTCGTAATTTTATTCATAGGCTGATGATAGCTGTGGCCCATTAACAGTCAAAACCAATTCCCTTTGAATAAATGAATTTCTGGAGATAAGACTCGTTATTTACGATTGTTTTATTATTAATTAACGATGGTTTACCTTTATTTAATCAGTAGGTCTCTCTGCTAATTTAGTTACGATTTATTCGCGTTTATTCTATTTGCCTTATCACAGGTAAATTTCAGAAGTCGTACTTGCATAACCAGTAATTTATTTTGCGTGTCGGCAATAATAGGTAAAAGTTTTATTTTAATTAATCGGCTTCTATGATAATAATTAATGTAACAGATTGCGTTATTTAAGTTTAGCTAAGTACCTACTTGTTGTTGTTGTTGCATTCTATTCATCTATCTATTTGTTTCAATCATTACATTTAAGTACTAATGCTGTAAAAGGAAAGTAACTAATAAGCATAATTGGTGAGAATTAATTGGTCTCATAACTGATTTAAGTTGACTTATTTTTCTCTTGGATTTCTCTCCGGCGTTTGAGCTAGAGCCTAATTTGCACGCTTCGAATATAGCTCATGCTGGCATACGCATCTTTAAATTTAAATTTCCTTAACGTAACTCTATTCGCTCTCAATTTCTTCTATTCTGAGGTGGAAATAATTAAATAAAATTAGAAAATAAAGAGCGAAGCAAATAACTTGTCTAATGAAATTTTATAATTAAGTTTACAACTCAAAGGCGAATGGTTAAAGTTATATTTGAACAGATGTTAGAATTGTTGAGATAATAAAGTTTTAATTACTATCTGT
>MU183199.1:97687-112505 GCA_016904865.1 Pissodes strobi
AGTGGTTCGCAGAAATCACTAAAAATCGCTGTTTCTATTCTGTTTTGGCGTGAAAGTTCAACGTTTATCGTTTTAGTTTTGTTTCTGGCAGGACAATTTATTGGTATTTCGTGTAGTTATGGATGATAATGATGGAGACTTGATTTCAGTGGGCCAAAGCAGTACTGGTTCTAGAAAAAAAGCGAAGAAAATTACTAAACGAAAAAGAGAACACGCCAACAGGTATGTATTAATGTACTTTATTTTTATTTGATGTTTTCCTTTTAAGGTTATGAATAATTAGTAACTCAGATGTTAATTTTCCGATAATAATTATTAATAATTATTTCCTAATTATTATAAAATATAATGGATTTTCAAAGGGACTATTTTTGCATATTAGAGGAAAGTAGCTAAATATCGGATAGGCGCCTAATATCGCACCCTACCTTATTTCCTAATTCTAAGTATTGCCACCTATCTTTGGTGGCAGAGCGGTAGCTTTTGACATCTGCCAAATATCTAGTGGATAGACGAGAGCGTCGTTTCTATTGGACGTTTTTCATTGTCTGTGGTTTGTTTCGCCGGCCAACGAGTTCTTATACGTTATTTCAAATTGTTGTTTTTTTGGCGAAAGTGTACAGTTATCAGGGACTTTCTGAGCGCCATTATATTAAAAAGGCAGGTAGGATCTTGTTGATATATACATATTTTTCTGAAAAATATCGTTTTTTGCCAGAACCTGTTTTTTTTTGTTTTTAGGTGAAGTTTCCTATTACCGCACAGTTAGATATCCCCAATATCGCATATATCCGATATTGAAGCCAGTGATGATCATGATGCGGTTAACGATGATGCTGAATATTTTTATTGTTTAAACCTATATTCTCAAGATACTAAGGGAGAACCATGGATTTGATGCACCATGTGCTCTCGTTGGAGTCACGAGGGGTGTACCGGGATTGGAAAACAAAACATTTTTTTGTGAATTTTATTATGATCCATAAGTCGCAATATATACTTAATATGTACCATTTCAATAATAAAAGTGTTATATAAATATTGGGTGGCTTTGTTTCCTTTAGATATTCCTAATAACCGATAGAGCGATATTTAGAACCCCTACTATCCGATATTAGGATACTATTTTTAAAATTACGTTTTTTACACTACTATAGTAATTTTTTCTTTTTCCCATTTTTTTTTGAAAATTGTGTTATCTAGCACTGACGAATCAAAGGAGGTAGGTTTTCTACATAAATTCCATTAAAAGAAACTCTATTGTAGTTAACGGATTGGATTTTCTAAGTTAAAATGAAAAAGTATGCGATATTTGGCTACTTTCCTCTACTGTTTTCTGTACAAAAATAGCTCATTCAGTTAATAACTTATAATTAAAGTTAAAACTTTATTGCGATTTTACTGTTAATTTTACAACGGGTTATGGATGGTAAAGGGGTGAGAAGGGTGTATGCGGTCGTATTAGTAAATAAAAATCATAGCTATTATAAATTCTAATTTAATAACAGGGATCTATATGAAGTTTTATATTATCGTTTTAGACATCAGATTCCAATATTCGATGACCTAATTAAATGCAATCACACTAAGAAGAAAATTTATCAATCTAATGAGGTGACACTTGAAGATATACAACAATGGAGGGAAAAATTGTATCATGGAAAATCTAAAATAGAACAAGATCAGCAGATTTGTAGGTTTCTAGCTGTGGCAGAGCCGTCTAGAAAACGAGGTGGGCAAAAGTCTCGTCAGATCTCCATCAGTTACGTAGTAAGTTTTAAAATATTAAATTTGTTTAGCATCTTGAGGTAAGGGATTTTGTTTTTAGGTACCTTATAAAAACAGCTACAAGACCGTATGTTCCCGATTTTTTCTTTCGGCATTTAAGCTTTCAAGAGCTAGAGTGATTAGATTGTCAAAAATTTTGGAAAGAGGCGATATACCTAAAGAAAAACGAGGGGGGGACAAAATATTACATAAGTTAGCTACAAGCAAAGAAGAAGTTCGGGATTTTTTAAAAGGATTGAAAGGTACCGAAAGTCATTACGGTAGAAATAAATCCAAACGAATTTATCTTAACTGTAGCCTAACAATCAAAAAATTGTTTCGTCTATACCGCTCTGCTGCCAAAATAAAAACTGTTTCATTTTCGACATTTCAAAGAATTTTTGCAAAGGAATTTAACATGGGTTTAAGTCTCCAGCAGCTGATATATGCAGCTTATGTGAAAGACTTAAGAATAGTCTTAAAAGGGAAACAAATCCTGCTAAAAAAATGTCTCTACAGGCTGAGAAAAGAATTCATAAACTGCGGGCTAACAATTTCTACAAGTTAATGAAGGAAATACCGGAAAACTGTTTAGCTTACTGCTTTGATCTACAGCAAGTACAACCCCTGCCCAAAACAGCTGTTTCGGATGCTTTCTACTTAAGACAAATTAGTTACTACACATTTGGAATTGTACCAGTAGCCCAGGTGTTCCAAACTTTTTTTCGTGGACCGAAGATCAAGCCGGTAGAGGCTGCGTAGAAGTAGCATCTGCACTTTTGCATTTTTTGAACTCTCTGGAAATATTACCGGAAATAAATGCTATTACTTTATTTTGTGACGGATGTGGTGGACAAAATAAAAACAACCACGTTATCCATATGCTAATGTATTGGTTAGCCAACACTGCCACATCTATTACCTTGGTTAAAATAGTATTTCCTGTAAGAGGGCATAGTTTCCTTCTAGCCGACAGGGCATTTGGAAGGGTGGAAAAGTTATTGAGGAAAGAGACATTTATCAAGAAAAAAGAACAATACCATAAAATTTATAAAGAAGTGGGTAAAGTCTATCTTCTTGAGAAAGATTGGAAACTTATGGATATTAAAAGTCTGGAAAAATCTTTTAAAAAATTGACAGGAATAAGTGACATGAAACGAGTAATAATAGAGAAAAGTTCTGAAGACGCAAAAACTAAAATACTGGTACGAGGACATCAGAATTATAGAGTAGACTTTGACATGGAGGTGAATCAGAATTTGTGCAAGAGAGGGACAAAGCTATCTAACCTTATTCTTCCGGAATTAAAAATTGGTCGCCCAGTACCCCCTAAAAAACTTGAGAACATACTATCCTTATTGAAAGCAGAATATGGCGAAGATTGGGATGCAGATCCTGATTTAGCATGGTACAAAAATTTGTTAAAAAAACCCCAAGATGCAAATTGCCATGAAAACTGTGAGCAGGAACTTGAAGAACCTTGTTCATGTCTCGACGAAGATCCAGGCTTCCACATTTAGTTGTATGTTTTTTTTTGTATTTTGTAATACTTTGTTTTTTGTAATACTTTAAGACATTTCTGTTGTTAACGATCATGTTGACCAAAATAAAAATCGTTTCAATCAAAACTCAATATTTACGTTAATCTATTCAAACAAAACTTGATAAGTCCATAAAATTCAAGCAAAAGTTGTTAATTGCAAAAATTAATCTGTTTTTTCTGCGTTGTTATTTAATTTAATTTAGCGCTAATTATTATATCAGTTAAGTAGAGTAATGAACATTTTAAAGGTATTTATCCGAATAAAAAATTCAATGGTTTCAAAGAGCAACAACAAAAAAACGAATTTCTAAAAATTGCCGAATTTGGATTTATCAACTTTTGCGTGAATGCTCCTCATATAATCCAACTTATTTCTGTAGCTCGTTATGCAATTCGCATTAAAGGAAGTATTTGGGAAAATTATCTAAATAGTTATTTTTGTTACAAGTACCTAAAATGGAGTTTTTCAGGACGAATCATTGCGAATAGCAGATGAGTCCTGAAAAACTTCATTTAGGTACGTGTGACAAACACTATTTTTTGTCATACGCTCCCAAAATTTAATTTTTATTTATACGCTTTTTACAATTCTTCAGAACGCCTAAATTTGCAAATTTACCATAATTTTTGAAATCATAATGTACGACAAAGTTAGCTTAGAATTTGATATCGTAGCAACTATTTGACAATTTTGTCATGTCATTCGAAATTTGACATTTAGACATATTCAGGAATTTTGGAATAGTCCGTAAAGGTTGCCATGACGACTTTTAGGGACTAGGCCTAAAAAGAAGCATTTTACGGACTCAAATGAGTCCGTAAAATAGCTAATTTTGGGAGCGTATGACAAAAATAAGTTTTATTTAGGAGATAATTATCATGACATATTTTAAACTGAATTATACACTATTATTAAGTACTTACTGCAAACTTTATTTGGATGTCAATATTCAGAATATGGCAGGATACTTTAAAGTAAACCAAGAAAACTTCTCCGTAATTGTCAATTGTCAGCAAACTCAAGTTTTTCTGCCAATCGGCAAAGGAATATTATGCTTACGGGCTCGCTGAAATTTAAATTCGGATGATATACTAACTTCATTTTGCACTTCGAGATTTTTAAACTTCATTCTCATCACGACCTTCATGAGCCTATCTCTAGTAAAAACGTTTGGTTCTGTGTTTGTATTTTTTATTCGTCTATTTCAAAAAGACTTTCAATTTTCGATATTTTTTCAGGTCTCTATTTTCTTCTGAAAAAAATTTGGCTTTTTAACATTAGATATTCACATTATAATAATTCTGGAAACCTGAAAACTATTGACTATCAACGAAACATGAAAGTTGAGTTTTCAAAATTTGCTAACTTTACTTGCATTGGCTCGTAGAATTTTTCCTTGTCAGGCAGCCAAACACATAATATACATAAATGTGTATTATGCAATGAGCATTTAACGGTAGCTATTAAGATGTGAGTATGAATGAGACTTACGAAACGAGCCGTAGGCAAATGCCCTAATAGTGCGGGTGTCTTAGTAGCCAGTAAATGTTAGTAGTCAGAATATTTTTTCTGCGACAGTCATAATAATTAAAAATATGAACTTTAATTTTGAAAATACATTATGTAAATTACGAACTGTCAATATTGCTGGGAGTTGAATGAATATTTATTAGCGGTAAAAATAGCTGTATTTTAATGAAACATCTGTATCTGAATAATCTCATTAAAATACCCACTAAGCAAGAAACATCTTTGTGACGTTTGATAACGTTAATTTAAAGAAACATAGAAAACGTTTTTTCCAAACATTCCAATGATGTAACAACAAGATTTTATTTAACGTTTAAGAAAGTAACATCGTAGACTTGTTAATTTTAATTACGTAATGGTTACATTATTAACGGAACGTGTTAGAAATGTAATATTCATGTTAGTTTAAAATACGTTTTGTTTTTAACATCGCCGACATGTTGTTATTTCAATTTCTTTGATACGTTATGTACTAAAGTTTTAAAAACGGAAATATCTTGTTTTGTTAAATAACATAATATTGCGAACATTCCTGAAACGATTTTACTGCAACGAAATAATTACGTTAATGGAAACTACTAATAAAAAACGCCCTAAAACGTATCCTAAATTACGCAACGGTGTTGTTCTATAATTTTTAGCGATAACATACCAGTGCCGTTACTTTAGCCACGACGCCACCATCAACAACATAACCCTAAAAAAAATGTTTTGTTTGTCTTGTCTTGTCGTTGCAACGTAGTGTGTTCTTCAGAGCTTTTCTTCTGTTTTTCTGTTAATAATACTATTTCTTCAACAAGATGTATCATCATAAGGTAAGTAACCTACCTAGATTAGTACAATATAGGTATACTTAATACTAATTTATAAATGCCAATAATAAATAGGTAACTAGAAACAGTATTAACTAATATATTATATAGGTATCAGGTCGAGGAAAGAATAATAACTTTAGTAGTATAAGCTCAGCTATATCAGTCTTATAAATAACACAAAATAATCAATTTATTCTATAATTTATATTATTTTGTTTATTACGTGTATCGTGTATAGCAGCCTGTATGCTGTATGCAAGATACAAGGTTAGCTGAAGGCCCTATCGTAATCCTACCTACCTATACATGCTGTGTGCATGTGGTTTGTTGCACAATCAGTTGATCAATTGAATAATGCATTGGATAAGGTTTTTCTTACAAAAAGAAAAACAAAAACTGATCAATATCTACCCAGAAATTGCCATAAACAATAGGATATTCCCCTTCGACCAGCTTATTATGACCTGATTTAGAGATTACCAAGAGAATGAGTTTTAGCTCCGAAGATTTATAATTACTTCATCGCCTGCTTATTTTATTTATTTATTTATTTCCATGTTACATTTATGTTTCAGTTTTAGTGACAATATAATTAGGTATTATACTTTTATGTGAAATGTTGATGAGTTAATTTAATTTGATAATATCACAGCCTCAGTTGAATCTTATAATTTTCTATAAGGAATTATGACATTTAACAAAAATAGTGACACAAAATTCTTTTGTGTTTTTTTCTTAAATTGCCCTTTTTCTAAGCCTTTTTCTTAATGCCATTTTAAAATGTGTTTTTATTTATTTACAGCGTCTCTATATATGCCATTGCCATATTCATCACCATTTTCTAAACCGCATATTTGGAAACTCATTAATAATAATCCTATTACTTCAATAAACCGAACAGAGCTTGCAATTTAAGCAAAAATTTAGCTGGCATTAATTGTATAGGTGTATATTTAACTAAATTTTAGATACTAGTAATTTAACTATGGGGGACAATGTTAATAATTCAGCAGAGGACCAAACGATTGTAGCTAATATTGTTGATATCAAAGTATCCAATGGCGATATCATAAAAATTAGAAGTACTAGTAAAATCAGCTGCCAAAACTGACTTTCCCAAACTGCCAAAATCACCTTTGGAATCCATTGTCAGCAATTTGGAATTTAAAGAGCTCCTTAGTAGTTTGGGTTGATGTCACTTCAAAACAATTAGTAAGTATAATAACAATGTCTAAGGTTTAAATCGGCAGTCAATATTTAACTATACAAAGTTGCATTATCAAACCAAATTAGCTTTATCTATAAGCTCTAACTGTTACTTTAAATTTGTAGATTTTATAATATTTTTGTTTCCAGAATAAAATTTGGCTTATGTGTAAGTGTCCATTAAAATCACAAACTTAATTATAATTTTTTTCAAAATTCTCTTTTTACCTGTCAAATGGTATGAGTTCTGTATTTTTTTTTTATTTCATATTCTTCATAAATAATAAAAAATAAGAAAATTATTTTTAAATGAGTGATTTTCTGCTTTGCTTTTTTGTGTTGGTATACTCAGGATATTTAAAAAAAAGTTACTATGCAATTTTAATTATTGTAACATTATTACATTCTAATACAATTTATATTTTGTTTCAGGCTTGGTTGCCAGAAGTTTTTTTTAAGTTTTTAAAAATGAAATGTTTGGTTTTTTATTAATAAATTACCTTATTACCTATTTAATTGATTTTTTTATTTGATAGTAGATATATCCCCAAGAGAGCAAAAAATATTTGGACCAAGGCGGCTAAAAATGTCAATTCTGGCAGAATTTCTATAGAAATTTCCACAGAATTTCTATAGAAATTGTTTAAAAATTGACATTTTAGAGCCGCATTTATCCATATAAGTTTTGCTGTCTCGGTACTATAAGTGTTATATGCCTAATTTACAGTACGTAATAATTACGTTTAACGGCTTGCAAAAATATTACATTTCCAAAGAATGAAGCTAATCCGTCACCAAAGTAACGTTATTGCACCTGAATCTAGTCCATTTTCAAAACGAAACCGGTTTGTTACAGTTTCAAAACAAGAACGTTTTATAAGTAACATAATTATAACATTTTGAAAAGTCTGATCTCATAAACGAAACCAATTCGTTGTAGTTTCGAAGCAGAAACGTTTATTTATTAACGTAACTGCGATTTTGTTATGTTGGCGGACATTATCTGACTATGTTTCGAAATGGCGACGTAAAAAATCTTTTTTCTATAACGTAACAATGTAACGTAAAAACAAATATGTAACGAAATTGCGATGTTTTTTTGCTTAGTGGGTACATGCAGTAAATGTCTAATAAGACAATTAAAGTGTAGAAGTGGTTGAATATACTTAAAAATCTCTACCAATTTTCAACTTTTTAAAACGCCAGATTGGCATGTTTTGCTAAGACGATCCATTTCTCCACTTATTCAAACAGGTAGCCGATAGCAACTTTAGAGTAACTCTTATTTTTTAAAAAATGGGCATTCATTTAGGGTTTTACTACTGTCATAATATAACATAAGAAAAAAATTTCGCTCTCTTCTTGACAACTCTGATCACAATCTACTGGTATGCAGGTAGCCTGAACATGACCCCGTCTTTGAAAGATTCTACTTTATCTTCACTTTTAGCCTTGACAGTCTTTACACCAACCAAACTAGCGCTGTGTAGGTGCGTTTCTAGGATTATTCTCAGTTTCCAGCATACAGCTGGGATGTTATCTCAAGATAACAAAACTAAGCTACCTACGCTTAAGTTATTTTCCGTCTGTACTCGCTACTTAGTCCTTTGCTGCAAGAAGCTCAAATAATCCTTTAACTAATGATCCTAAAATTGTTAAACTAAAAGTTTCATATGCTGAGTAATCATGAGTAACTTTCAGAGAGATAATTCAAGTACTAACTTGCCTGATGTCATATTATTTATAGCCTTCTGGCTCATTCGTCAGAAGATATAAGGGTTGAGGATTTAGGATCGATTCAGCTTGCATGCAGAGATTAAGTGCAAGTTTTCGTAGATAAACGTTCCGTTATGCGTTATTCTCTTCAATTCTTCATGGAACATCCTATAGACTCTCGAGGTATGGCGAACGTGGAAGAGAAAAATGCCAAGTTATTTTAATGTCTAGCAGCACACCTCCAAATTTTAAGTTTCTCTAGCACGCTCGGTAAAGTGAGTAATACCTTTATCAGCACATACTAAGTTAGATCCACATCGGATTACATAACACAGATTGAGTCTACCAATAATACAAGGCATTCAAAAATCTATCTGCTGACAAGTCAGAGACCGAACTTAGTATTAAAATATATGAAAAAGAAAATATACGCGTTTATACGTTTTTACTGATATTATTTTCTCTGCACCTAAAAGAAAAAATCAATCTGAAAGGGGTTCACTTAAGCCCACGGTAGATGCGGCTTTACAAAAAACGAAAGACCAAATAGCTAATTTAAACGTATTACTGAAGACAGCTCTTATTTTAAGGAAGCTCTGCTTGTCTGCACCAAATTGGATTTTCGAGGGTTCCCTCGATGATACGGATTTTAAAGTTCCTGAAGAATTTCTGATATTTATCAAATGTGTCTTTCCGGTACAGCTGAAGTTACTTATGCTTTTGAAAGGCAATCAGAAATAGATAACCGTGCGTCCAGGATTTCACAAATTTTAATATATGAGTGCCTTAGCAACAGACAATCAAAATCCAAGGCATCTACGCAAACACAAAAACCCGCGATTTACCTTTGCAGATGGGATTATTGGGTCTTGCTATTCATAAAAAAACAAGAAGTAAGGCCGCGGTTCATATCTTATCAAATTTTTGATTATCGGTCGACTACAGCAAGATAATTAAGGTGAAAACAAATATAGTGAAAAGTGTGTTAAAAAAATACAGATAATGACGGTGTGTATATTTCACCAGAACTTCGAGAAAAAGAATTTCTTCATTTTGCGGCCGACAATCTTGACTTCCATGAGGATACTCCGGATGGAAAAAGAACTCTGCATGCCACTTTTATTGTTGCTTACCAGAAAAATACTGAGCAGAAGATTAAAACTATGAACATCTTAGATCAAGATAACTTAAATGCCATTTTAACCCGTAACTGGTCAGGTGGGGTCGGTAGGACCCCATTGTGTTTCAAATTTGTCGTAGTTCCTACTGTTCTCGTCCGAGCGGGTTACCTTTGGTTTAGTGTGTCGTACGCCAGGCAACGAGATAGTCGTGTTTATACCAGTAAGAATTATTTCTTCATTCCTTGATATTTATGCCGCGGGGTCTGTGTGACCCCACGTCACAAACTGGGAAAAATTTTTAAAATGTTGTATGTGGTGAAAAATAGGTCAGAATCTGAATGAATATTTTTATTTTCAAACAAAACGGCTTTCTCCCATATAAACAGTACGAGAGCTGACGACATACACTTTGGGGAATGGGCACAACGTATCTTGGACCAAGAAGAGAGCGACTTTAGTGGTAGAGACAAAATATAGCTAGGGTTTTGAATAAGGACATTGTTCGAGGGTTTGAGCAACAATTGTACAAAAGAGTGAAATATTCCAACTGTCCTCGTACGAAAGACAAAAAAAAAACAAAAATTGTTTGCATCACTTGCAATGAGCCAATATGCAGCACTTGTTCGCGTAGCATTTGTGAAGATTGCCTATAATAATCAGTTGTGATTTTTATGTAATATTAAATTTTTCAATATGTTCTAATTTTCATAAGTTAGATACTGTATACTAGTATAAATTTACTTTGGTTAAACTAATATTGTCTAAGATTTTAATATATATTTTAGCACAAAAGTTACACATGTTTTTTTAATATCAAATATGTACATGTTAAATATTTTATAGGTTATATGGTTTAGTTTACTAAATCTATTAATAAATATTGAATTATTACTAGTTTAGTATTTTTGAATTTTACTATATATCAAAATTTGAAAATCAAAAAATGAGGTAATCGTGACCCCACATTACCACTGACGTCCTATAATCATGACCTCACCAGTTGAGGGTTAATTCCGCCCTCAATTTATTCACTTGACCATTGTTATATGAAGAAGAACGCCAAACCTGACATTCTCAACGGTGTCACTTTTCCTATCATATCAAATGGGAGTTTAACTGAGGCTTTGGAGAAAACTTGCTGCTGGCTACTTGCAACTAAAAGTTGTATACTTTGAAAGGAAAATAACAAAGTTTTAAAATTGTCTTTTTCTTTTCAAAGTTTGCAATGAATTTCCATCAAGTATCAGCTAAATCCATCGATTTAATGGTTGTATATCTGAATCAGAGAAAAAAATAAGCATGGCTTAACGTGGTCTGCTTACAACTCAGTTGTATGTCCCGGAGAAACAGGAAAAACAACAATAGCTTTATTTCCAATTTTAAGTGTAACACCGATGGATCCGTCCGTGCAGCTAACATTTTTAAATATTTTTAAAAAGGTTAGACAGCACCTTAGCGCGCCAGGTGAACGAACAGTTGAAACTGTTGATTTAGGGCTTTACAAGCCCGTTTTAAGATTGCTGCACGAGAGAAACATGGAAAATATACTATTAATTCCTGGAGACCTTCATATTACGATGGCAATGTTAAGAGCAATAGGCTGTTTCATTGAATTCTCTGGTATCCCAGAGTCTTGGATAGAATGTGGCTTATACAGTGAACAAGTAACAAACAAAATTTTGGAGGAAAACCAGTGCGCCGATCCATAGAGACACACATTGTGACTATATTTTTTTCATTATATTTGGACGGATCAATTAAATATTTTCCAGACTTAAAGAATCGATTCCATGAACTAGCAAAACTTTTGGCAGACTCTTGTGAAAATTCCTCATATCTTGAAGGTATACGAAAGTGCGCTCACGAGTTAGATATGCTGCTCTAGGATACTAAGTTTTGTAGCAAAATTAAAGATTTTAATGATTGGAATCTTAGAAATGTGGCACTAAAAGATTTTTTGAAGTATTTTTTGCATTAAATCTAAGAAATTATGCTCCTTACATTTCTTATCATCTGTCTGAGCTATCTTACGTAGAAAGAGAAATTTGAATAAAACTCCAAGTATCGATTTGATTTTGTGCATTGCCAAGTTTTAGGAGTAAAAGACAAGGGTTTTCATTTAGATTATGGTAAATGGGTTGTTCCAGTTTTGCTGGTCCGATGACGTACAGGGTAAGTCTGGAAGAACGGAAGGGTTTTTAGTGCTTTAATGTGAACTGTTTCAGGCCTACTGGCTTTATTTTTTAACCTGGTCCCCTGTTAGTATCTTGGCTTATATTATTCGTTTCTTCAGTAGGGCAATTAGCTTGTGTAATTTACTCATATCGATATTATTTTTAAAGTTTAGCATGGCCTTTAACGTGTACCCAAGCGCTGAAGGATATATAGCCACGAATTTATCTGTGGAAAACACGATTAGGGCATCTTCGTTGAAATTTTCCACTTTTTGTTCATAACACTATGTACCTCAAATACCTCATATTACTCTTCGTATATTTTCTTGATTTGTGGCGACAAAATACCTTCTACAGACTTTTCAGCTGCTTTTTTAAAATCAAATGTTTCCATTTCGACTGTGACCACAACATTAATCACACTGACCACTGGTTTATTTATACTGTATCCAAGTAGATTACTAAAATACTCAACTGGTCCCATCATTAAATTGTGACATTATGAGTGCTTTCAAATGTATGCGTAGGTATTATCAAATTTTTGTAATACTATTCCGGGAAATACAAAAAATAATGTATGTATGACGTGCCTTCGAATGATTGTTGCTCAAGAACTCTAATTAAATGAGTCACGGGTTGGATCAATAGTTCTAAATATATTTCTCCTTAATTTCATCACATCAAGACAGGACCAAACAGATTATTGGCCCCGCCCAAACAGGAATCGATTAAAATGTGACTATTGTGAATCATAAATAAATAAAATGCTGAAGAAAATTATGCCAATATTATTACATTTTTATAAACACATGGATAGATTGTCCAATTTTTCATAATTTTGGAAAATACAAATGTGATTCCTTTTTCTTAGGTGGCTTGACTATTTCCCTCGTATAGGTAAAGCAGGGAGCGATTTTCACATAATTTTCGGTAAAAACCAGACTCCGGCGTGATTACACTGAATATTTCCCCCATGTATACAATTTTCCATATGAAGTGTGCCATTTTCGTTATTTACGTTGCACACTAGGAATCTAAAATTGCATAGGTGTTTTGCATATAGGTTTTTATTCGTTTAATCTGGCAATAAAAGGTAATTTGGGAATTGTAATAGTTATTTATGATATAAGTGTTAAAAGTCAATTTTCAAGGCACGCATGAGTGCCTTAAAAACACTTTTAACACAAATATCATGCACTATTTTATCAACACTCGGCAATAAAAAGCATACAATAATTAAAAATTAAATGTTTAGAATCTCTTACATCCTGGTAACTTCTAATAGCATCGTATATTTATATCAAATTATCGAAATTCACATTTGTCAATAAAAACTACCATCACTGCTGGCTGATTTGTTTACAGAAAAATTTAAAATTTGAAAGGTCCTATCAGTTTCATTAAAACGCTATCGCTGAATGCTGTGATTTGGGAAAAATGTAAGAAATACAAGACATTGATCCACTTGAAGACATAGAAGAAGTTGTTAAGAGAGCTACCTTGTATTCGCTGCCTCGAAAATCAAGAATTCAATATGAGATTGCTCGTAATAAATTTATAAAATGGTGTGAATGCAAAGGCGTTCCTGGAAAGTATTCCGAAAACACATTCCTGGCCTATTTTGAGGAAAAGGCAAAGGTATGGAAGTCATCTTGTCTGTCTGGTCCCATTATTCAATGATCAAAGCTATGCTACGTGTAAATAACGACGTAGATATCAGCAAAATTTTAAACTGATTGCATACTTGAAGCGTCAAGGAGAAGGTTACCAGGCCAAAAAAAAAATTTTCGTAATTTTTCAGTTTAACAAAAAAGCCCCAATGTTCGACTTTTGAGGAGCTGAAATGTACAAATCAGGAATTTTTTGGCATCTGATGCGGGAGGATTGTTGCAATGTTGCCAAAGGTTGTACTGTACCTTTTCTTACCGGGGTAAAGAAACGCTGACCTAAATTCCCGTATGGCACTTCGCTCGCTCCGGGGTGCAACCAACAAGGACTGACCTAACTAACCGAAGCTAACCCAAATGAGGAAGTTTCCTGATAAATAAACTGATTATTTTTCTTCGCAAACTATAGAACAGTGAAAAAAAAATCGATACGTATTTTTTTATTTCCTCTAAAGATGATTGTTACAAGAACTATGCCAGTTTTTAGTTTTGTATATATAGGTATACTAAGCATGGTGCGACGTAACAATTCATGTGTATTGTGACGTCATAAGCACATTTCAAGGCGTTGCATCTGCCTCATTCTCCGATCTATGAAAAAAAGAAAAAACACGTGTCCACTTATTTTTCATGGGGTATCGAAATAAGTAATAAAACAATTTGATGAAATTTCCTCATTAATGTAAAAATAAATCACTGCTTTAGTTAATTGTTGTTAGTTTTGATAATTATTGGATATAATAGAATTTCGCGATTTTTATATTTCTATGCAGTACAAAAGTAAATTTGAAGTGAAATAGATCGGTAGAAACAAGATTTTGTGCATATTTTTATAATTTTTGTTAGGTAATTGTTTTATAATTACTAAACGAACGAAAAGCGCGCTTTTCTTTCTAATTATAACAAACTCAAACTAGCAAAAACTAACCCAACCTAACCAAAAGGTTAGGTTGGGTTAGTTTTTGCTAGTTTGAGTTTGTTATAATTAGTTTTTGTTAGGTCTTAAGCTCTCACACACTTTAGGCGTTGCGTGGGATAGATTATGTGAACTAAAATTAACAAAAACTAACCCAAGTTAACTAAAACTAATCCAACCTAACTACTAAAAGAAAAGCGCGCGAGTAGTTAGATTGGATTGGTTATAAACCAATGAACAAAAATTATAAAAATATGCTGGAAAAATTGTTTCCGCCGATCTATTCTTGAAACAAAAAAACACCAATCTGCAATAAAAATGTTATTTTTCATTAAAATAACATTTTTATTGCAGATTTATAT